>CAJPEX010004484.1:0-21449 GCA_905338405.1 Notodromas monacha | reverse complement strand
CCAGTGTTCATTACGTACTTGATCAAGGAAATTTTTATGAGATCCTCAAAGGACGAATTACTCCATCTCTCCAGTCTGAATGGGAAACAAACCCAGAGAAAATTTACCGATGGTACTGGAAACAACTGAATACCGGAACATTCAGAAAACCCAAAGATGAACTGGTTACTATCTACAAAACGTCAATCAATTCAAAACAAGTTCAAAACTTTAACAAAAATGTTGAAACAAATCAACCAGTTACCAATAATCATGGAATATTTACGGTCACTGATCGACAGCAAATTCAGGCTCACCAACATCTTCAATCAAAACAAGAAGCTCAGACAAACAATGTCAAACAAGAAAATAGCATCACTCAGAGTCCATATCTTCCCAGTCAACAGCAAAATAGTAACCAACAACAAAATCAAAACTACAACTCAAATCAAGGACAACATCAAACTCAAGGGTACAACCAAAATCGAAATTTTAATCAAAATCAAAACTTTCCGCAAAATCAAAACTACCAGCAAAACCGAAACTTCTACCAGAGACAAAATTTTAACTCAAATCCTCAAAGGAATAACTTCAGACAAGGAGACAATAACGTCGTTGTTAGAAAATTTCCCCCTCCTTGCTGCAACTACTGTGGAGAAGGTCACTCTCCCATTCAATGCACTAAGACCTTGGAGGAAAAGAAAAGAATCATTACTGAAAAGAAGCTCAGTTGGAACTGTCTCAAAAGCAGACACAGAAACTCATTCTGTCGGAGCAGGTTCAGATGTTTCTATTGCAACAAAGATCATCACTCTACAACATGCAAATTCTTCAAACCTATGGATACTAGACAAATCCCTGCTCCCTCCACGTCAGTTCCTAATCCTAATTTTCCAGTAAACTCTGACCTCAATGAAATTTTGACAAAACTTGTCAACGATACGGTAAATGAAATTAAAACTGCTCCTCAAGAAAACTCTTCGGTTACTAAGTCTGAAAATCAAGCTGCCTCCACTTCATCGTCCTGACTAGATCCTGAACAACATATTCAGATCAATTTAACCAGAGGAAGTTATCCAAATTCCTTTGTAGAAACAGCAGAGTTCCTAGAAGTCGAGTCTCACGAACCTATCTTTGCCTTACTAGACTCAGGAGCTNATCGTCCTGACTAGATCCCGAACAACATATTCAGATCAATTTAACCAGAGGAAGTTATCCAAATTCCTTTGTAGAAACAGCAGAGTTCCTAGAAGTCGAGTCTCACGAACCTATCTTTGCCTTACTAGACTCAGGAGCTGAAATCAACCTAATCACTTCAGATGCAGTTAGCAGACTAAACCTCGTTGAAGAAAGACATCCAACAGGATTTAGAATATCAGGAGTTAAACAACATGACAGAGATTTTAGATCAACTATCTTCACAACCTTTACCCTTCAAGCCGTAAGCAATCACAACTTCTTTTATACTATTAATGCTCTAATTGTTTCCCTTGAAGGACCCTGGGAGGGCAGTAACCCACAAACTTTATCTTGGATGAAAGAATGCGAACATCTTCTTGCAGATAAGCGCACTATCAACTCCACTAATGTTCCCTTTGATCTAATTATTGGAGGTAAAGATCTAATCTCCATATTCTCCACTGGTGTTCAACCCTTTGTCTCTTTGGATCACTTCCAATTGCTGTCTAGCAACGCTGGTCTAATTCCTAGAGGAAACTGGAATCCTGACACAAAAATCGTATACCCATCAAGAAAATCTTTAGTTTTCACCGTAAGAGCTTGTGAAAATAAACCTCTCGATGTCGAACTCAATGAAGAAATTACAAGATTATTAAGACTAGATAGACTCGAGATATTCGGGAAACAAGAGGAGGAATTAGAAAATTCTGATGAAGAAGAGCTTTCCAAATATCTTAAAAGAATCACACAATCCGAAACTGGAAGAGTAATCGCTCCATTATTGAAAAGTTCTAACTTTTATGACTGCTGGTCACCCAACTTACGAGCAGGAGAACAAAGAATCAGTTCAGTCCAAAGACTGTTGGACAGGGGGGGAATTATTAAGAGTAATCACTCCATTATTGAAAAGTTCTAACTTTTATGACTGCTGGTCACCCAACTATGCTCGTCCTCTTGTTTCTTAGTCAAGTCAGGTTTCTGACAACCTGTCCCCCCCTTAATACCGACTGCTTATGATGTTCAAGTATTTTCTGACCCTTCTATGACCTCAGTAATGGTTTTGTTGTGAGGAAGAACTGAGAGCCAGAGGAACCCCATTTACTGAACTATCACATCATGGAGTAGAAAGACCTGCTAGTGCCAGTACTCCACTCAGAGTTGTAATTGCTGGAAATACAGCAGACTGCGGAAAGTGCTCAACTAACGACATTCTGGATCCTGGGCCTAATATTTTACCGAGGCTAATTAATATTCTAATCAGACTTAGATTTGCCAAATCCTTTTCTGTCTCTGACATATCAAAGGCCTTTGTTCAAGTTCAATTAGCCGAAGAGGATCAATGGTTTCTCATTATTCGATGACCTATCAGGCAACCAGATGGATCCATTCAACATCAATTTTATAGATTTCTAAGACTTCCATGGGGAATTAACTGCGCCCCTTTTATGTTAAATGCAGCAATTAGATATCTTTATCGCCAAGCCGAAATTAAAGGGAAAATATCTTCGGAATTCGAAGTCGAGCTCGAAGAAAACACCTACGTTGACAACATTCTGATTACTGGAAGAAACCTAGAAGAAGTCAAAGAAAAGCAAGAAAAAACAACCAATCTTCTCAAAGATGGAAACTTCATTCTTACCAAAATTCAAACTTTCTCCAGAGAAAACAAAATTCAAGACAAATTCCAGATTCTTGGGTTAATGTATCATACTGACTCAGACTCAATCTCTACTTGCGCTGAAAACATATATATTCTTGCCCAACTGAGACAATTATCGAAACGGGTTGCCGCAGGCATCATTGCCAGACTATATGATCCTCCAGGACTCATGGCTCCATTCACCGCTAAATTAAAACTTACATTTCAAGAATTCAACCGCTTAAACCCTAAAGCTCCATGGGATCTAGAACTGTCCAAAGAGGACTGTAAAATTTGGAGATCTCTAGCTCTAGAAACCAAAATGCTATCCAAATTCATCATACCAAGGTTAGTAAAAGTTCCCAACGAAACTGAAGGAGAAATTCATGTTTTTTCAGATGCCAGCAGTTCAGCACTTGGTGCAGCAATTTATTACCTGTCCAGAAGTGAAACAGAAACCAAAACTTCTATTCTCCTTGGAAAGTCTAAATTAGTTCCTTTGAAGTCCAAAAAGGACAATCCAAAAAAGAAAAAGGGTAATCAACTAGATCCTAGAGTTAAAATAAATCGTTTAGAATTAACAGCAGCCTGTCTAGCCGTTGCCCTTCTACAAGAAGTTATCAAGTCACTAACAGGACTTAAATTCAATGTATTTTTCTGGACAGATTCAGAAGTACTACTCAACTGACTTAGAGAGCTAAAACCTGGCACCATTCTTTACATCAGAGATAGAATCTCCATGCTTTTAGAATTTTCAAACATTTCTCAATGGAGACATGTACCTGGAAAGGACAACCCAGCTGACTTGGCTTCTAGAGGGTGCAATGCCGAAACACTAATAAATTCAAAATTGTGGTGGAATGGCCCTTCCTGGCTACCAACTAAATCAGATTGGCCATTACAACGAATGTCTCTTCTTTCTTGTAGAATCTCTTGCAAACCACAAAATTCATGGGAAGACACGAGAAAAGTCTTAACCCAGCTGACTTGGCTTCTAGAGGGTGCAATGCAGAAACACTAATAAACTCAAAATTGTGGTGGAATGGTCCTTCTTGGCTACCAACTAAATCAGATTGGCCATTACAACGAATATCTCTTCTTTCTTGCAGAATCTCTTGTAAGCCACAAANACTTCCTTTTAACGTATTTTCTCAGTCTCTCAAGCGGAGTTATCATAACAATAAAACCAGGACCACCCTTTCCATCATTCATTAATCTTCCAGCGGCTCTCAAAAGTCTAGTCATTAGTTCGTATTGCATGCCATGAGCTACGCTTAATCTAGTTTCCATTTCAACATGCCTGTTTCCATCCTCATACTGTAACGGAAAAGCAGGAAACCCATCTTGCGCATACAATAAATTCTTTGGAAGATATTTTCTTTCCCCAGTTGACAATGGAGGAGGGGACGCCCCAACGTAAAAGACTTTACATCTAAATGCTCTTGCCAACTCCTGCGCATACAACAAATTCTTTGGAAGATATTTTCTTTCCCCAGTTGACAATGGAGGAGGAGACGCCCCAACGTAAAAAACTTTACATCTAAAAGCTCTCGCCAACCTTCCCAAAAACTCAAAAAGCTTCTCAATAAACCCATTCATATCTGAAAAATCCAAATTTGTTTGTCGTTGAACGACTTCCTTTATATCATTTGTCCCAATTCTAATATAAACCTGATTCAATTGGAAGTTATCTTTAAGTTTTAAATCAGAATACACCATCTCCCGAAGAGTTTCCGGAGCATACGCCTGTCCGTATTTGAAGGATAATCCACTGATAGAGTACTGAAAAGAAACAAAAGGAAACAAGATTAAAATCCCATCCCCTTTTTTTTAACTTAATATCTCCTCTAGAAACAAACCTGATAAAGGGAGATCGGCAAATCCGCAAATAAGTGCGAGAAGTCGAAAACTGGCTTTTGAGTGCATTTGTCGTCTCTAACGTGACCAGCAAACGTGTCTTTACCATCTCCAAGTCGTATGTACGACGTCAAAGAGGTCCCAATAACTAGAACTTGTGGCTTTAAGGGATCCGATGTCCTCTCCTCAATTATCTTCAAAAATTCTGGCGTATTATGCTGCCAATCTTGCACAATACAACCCGGAACAGGCAGTTGAATTGGTTTGAGGCTTTCTAAATGTTCTGACGTTAGACCCAACCTCTGCACAACATTTCGACGATATTCTACGGGCTTCTCAGGGATAAATTGTTTCCCCTCCATAAACTTCTCAAGATTAGCTACAGGAATAGAAAATCAAAAGAAAGAAAAATTGAGTATTTTACAAAATTATTCTAGATCTAACGATTATTTCATTTCTCACCATCAGTCAATCCGCCGACAAGGAACTTTGGATTTTCTCGAAGTTTACGCCGTTTTACAGTAGCTCCAACACCCGACATTAAACTTGAAGTTGATGCTCTCTTAACTCCCGAGGTACTGGCCCCAGCGGAATTCTCAATCGTTTTTAGGATTGACCTCAGAGGTCCAGGAGAGATTACACTCGACACCTTTGCTGGAGGAGCAGACGATGATGGCTGACGAACCCCAGGCACCTTGTTCTCCTTAACGAAACGGGTCATCAAATTCTCAAGCTTTCCAACCCAAATCGTGATCCTTCCCAAGCCTTCTCCGAGTTGAAGAATCCACACGTTCTCTGTTAAAAATTAAAACTTTCAGCTTACTTCAACCAACTTATTTTTTCTAAGATCACATCAACTCACCTTCAGTGTAAACTTTGCAACCTGCACCTTCTTTGAACCACAGATCTTTTAAACCTTGCAGTCTTAAAAGCACTGAGGATAGATCCCCGGCAGCTTTTCTCTTAATACACCCAAGAAATTTGAGCGCACTTAAATCAGCTTCCTTGGCAGCAAGAACAGCCATCTCCCTTTGCAAGGCTGCAATCTTTTTCCAGAGGAGGTTTAATGAAAAGAGTAGAAGTTCAAGGAAGTGACGTCGGAAATTTGAGAGGTTTTTGACTTTCTTTTGAGCAAGCTCTTTTTCCGTTTCGTCAACTTCTGAATCCAAACCCCGTTTAGCGATCAAAGAAATTGACTTTGTCTTAACTACACTTGCGAGATCCATTAGACTCTCCCACTCTGCTGGTCCAAAACTTTGAAAAACCTCAGCTCGCTCTTTTAAATATCCTGGAATCACAATCTCAGCGTGCTCCTCGGGGAAAGGCTCCATAGGAATATCTTCATCATCCTCTGAGGATTTATACAAACATTATTACTTAGAGTTTCCTAAAATTTTCCCTTCATTACGCTCACATACCTTGAACAACTCCCGGAGAATTAGAATCTTCGATGACCAGCGCACACGGCTCCGAGTCATTAGTATTCTCCTCTGAAACAATTAAAACTTCAATTTCACTTTCTCAAAAACACCCAAAAGATTTCCATCTTACCATGATTTTCAACGTGATTATCCATATTCAATCAAATAGTTATTCTCAGCAACAACGGTTCACTTCTTTGCAAACTTTGCTCAAACACTTGATTCGCTCTCTTTTGACGAAAACCTATTCGAGTTAGAACACAAAACAACCGAAATAAACGAGTTCAATCAAAAGAAATCTACGAATTTAACCCTGCGTGGCCAAGCTCACAAATTTACTCAAATGTTCCTGCTTTGTCCAAATAGGACCAAACTCGAAACTATGAGATGCCCAAGTTGTGGGACCAATCAAGTGCGTACAAATTCAAAACTACGAGATGCTACACAAAAACTGGAAAGAAAGACAATCCACTGGAGCCCAAAGGTGGTCAAGTTGTCCTACTAAAACCTAGCATGATTAATGCAAGCTCCCCCTTGCACAAACTAAAATGGAAGCTGGCAAGAATAATAAACCTATACAAAAACAAAAGAGATGGAAAGATCAGATCCGTTGATATCATTACTACCTCCCAGGCAGGGGGGGCCAAAAAATCTGAACCTACTATCTTGAAAAACCAAGCTGTCCAAAATTTGGTTCCCTTAGAAGTGGAAGTGCAACAAACCGACAATGAATTTCTAAAAAACATTGCTGTAATGAGAATCGAAGCCGTCGGAAATTTCTTTAAACAACTTGAGTGACATAATTTATTCAAAAATCCCAGATCTTTAAAATGTTCTCCTTTTAGACCTTTTTGTTTAGGAGCTCCTCAGAGGAGTGTTGAAAGGGTTACGTAGGGTCCTAAAGGACAAACACTAACAATAAAACCAAAAAGGGTTTGAACAAAACATCAAAATTGTTTGAAACATAGTCATTCAAATTTATTCATCTTCTTGAAAAAACTGCCAAAGTACAACAAAGTATTCAAATCTCACTTTCGAAGTTCTATACAACAAACCGAGCGAATCAATCAAATCAAAAAACCGAGCAAACAAACAGAGCGAATCAATCAATAAAACGAGCTCAGCAAATCTATCAAATCACAACAAATTACAACATCAAAATCAGCTACTCAGTTTCGATTAAATTACTTTCACAACAACTCAAGATTACAACCATCCAAATACATTGGTCCTCCCTTTCCCACTAACCAAAACCCTGCAGCCGTTTTTGTAATCACTATTTTTACTTGCGTCGTATCCTTGATTCGTACGAGAGCTCCAACGACGATCTTCCCAGAATGTATGTCCTTGATCTTGAAATTTGAAGAGTCCGACGTCTTGTAACTTCCGCGGATGTACTCCAAAGAGAAGCACTCATCGATGATTCCTGCCTGGTACACCTTGCTCAAGCTGAAATTCAGAAACAAATAAAATTTAGTAATGCTAAACCCTTCTGATAAAAAAGGGGGTCGTACCTCGAAAATGGGTCAACCATTAAAGGGATTCCCTTATTCCTCGGCAGAAAACCATACGGAAAACCCATACACCCCTCAACTAATCTAGCATGACCAAAATGATTATGCTTTAATCTAGGAGAGATCCCCGGAGAAGCCGTACCGTCCTCTTTCCACATAGGAAAAGCCCCAGAACAAGAAGGCACTCTATCCCAAATTTTTCCAGGATAATCCAAAGACAAACCAAACTGTATTTGATACCGTACCAGGCGACGTTTACGGTCTATCCGAGATTAAACGTATACGGGTTTCCGAAGAAGATCTCTGAAGGAAAATTGCATAAAAGAGTCAGAGAGTTCGCCTCAATAGTATTGTTATTTTGCAGGACCACCCTTTCCATCATTCATTAATTTTCCAGCGGCTCTTAAAAGTCTGGTCATTAGTTCGTATTGCATGCCATGAGCTACGCTTAATCTAGTTTCCATTTCAACATGCCTGTTTCCATCCTCATACTGTAACGGAAAAGCAGGGAACCCATCTCTACGCTTAATCTAGTTTCCATTTCAACATGCCTGTTTCCATCCTCATACTGTAACGGAAAAGCAGGAAACCCATCCTGCGCATACAACAAATTCTTTGGAAGATATTTTCTTTCCCCAGTTGACAAGGGAGGAGGAGACGCCCCAACGTAAAAAACTTTACATCTAAAAGCTCTCGCTAACCTTCCCAAAAACTCAAAAAGCTTCTCAATAAACCCATTCATATCTGAAAAATCCAAATTTGTTTGTCGTCGAACGACTTCCTTTATATCATTTGTCCCAATTCTAATATAGACCTGATTAAATTGGAAGTTATTTTTAAGTTTTAAGTCAGAATACACCATCTCCCAAAGAGTTTCCGGAGCATACGCCTGCCCGTATTTGAAGGATAATCCACTGATAGAGTACTGCAAAGAAACAAAAGAAGACAAGATTAAAAACCTATCCCCTTTTTACTTAATATCTCCCCTAGAAACAAACCTGATAAAGGGAGATCGGCAAATCCGCAAATAAGTGAGAAAAGTCGAAAACTGGCTTTTGAGTACACTTGTCGTCTCTAACGTGACCAGCAAACGTATCTTTACCATCTCCAAGTCGTATGTACGACGTCAAAGAGGTCCCGATAACTAGAACTTGTGGCTTTAAGGGATCCGATGTCCTCTCCTCAATTATCTTCGAAAACTCTGGCGTATTATGCTGCCAATCTTGTACAATACAGCCCGGAACAGGCAGTTGAATTGGTTCGAGTCTTTCTAAATGTTCTGACGTTAGACCCAACCTCTGCGCAACATTCCGACGATACTCTACGGGCTTCTCAGGAATGAATTGTTTCCCCTCCATAAACTTCTCAAGATTAGCTACAGGAACAGAAAATCAAAAGAAAGGAAAATTGAGTATTTTACAAAATTATTCTAGATCTAACGAGTATTTCATTTCTCACCATCAGTCAATCCGCCGACAAGGAATTTTGGATTTTCTCGAAGTTTACGCCGTTTTACAGTAGCTCCAACACCCGACATTAAACTTGAAGTTGATGCTCTCTTAACCCCCGAGGTACTGGCCCCAGCGGAATTCTCAATCGTTTTTAGGATTGTGCCTTCTCCGAGTTGAAGAATCCATACGTTCTCTGTTAAAAATCAAAAACTCTCAGCTTACTTCAACTAACTTATTTTTCTAAGATCACATCAACTCACCTTCAGTGTAAACTTTGCAACCTGCCCCCTCTTCGAACCACAGATCTTTTAAACCTTGCAACCTTAAAAGCACTGAGGATAGATCCCCGGCAGCTTTTCTCTTAATACACCCAAGAAATTCGAGCGCACTCAAATCAGCCTCCTTGGCTGCAAGAACAGTGCCTTCTCCGAGTTGAAGAATCCATACGTTCTCTGTTAAAAATCAAAAACTCTCAGCTTACTTCAACTAACTTATTTTTCTAAGATCACATCAACTCACCTTCAGTGTAAACTTTGCAACCTGCCCCTTCTTCGAACCACAGATCTTTTAAACCTTGCAACCTTAAAAGCACTGAGGATAGATCCCCGGCAGCTTTTCTCTTAATACACCCAAGAAATTCGAGCGCACTCAAATCAGCTTCCTTGGCTGCAAGAACAGCCATTTCCCTTTGCAAAGCTGCGATCTTTTTCCTCTCCTCCAAATTACTTTTCTCATCTTTGAGTTCCTTCACTGCAGCCTTTAAACTCTCCAATTTGACTTTCTCTGGAGCAAGCTCTTTTTCCGTTTTGTCAACTTCCGAATCCAAACCCCGTTTAGCAATCAAAGAAATTGACTTTGTCTTAACTACACTTGCGAGATCCATTAGACTCTCCCACTCTGCTGGTCCAAAACTTTGAAAAACCTCAGCTCGCTCTTTTAAATATCCTGGAATCACGATCTCAGCGTGCTCCTCGGGGAAAGGCTCCATAGGAATATCTTCATCATCCTCTGAGGATTTATAAAATTATTATTATTTTAGAATTTCCTAAACTTTTTCCTTCATCAAGCTCACATACCTTGAACAACTCCCGGAGAATTAGAATCTTCTATGACCAGCGCACACGGCTCCGAGTCATTTGTATTCTCCTCTGAAACAATTAAAACTTCAATTTCACTTTCTCAAAAACACTCAAAAGATTTCCATCTTACCATGATTTTCAACGTGATTATCCATATTCAATCGAAAAAGTTATTCTCAGCAACAACGGTTCACTTTTTTGCAAAACTTTGCTCAAACACTTGATTCGCTCTCTTTTGACAAAACCTATTCAAGTTAGAACACAAAACAACCGAAATAAACGATCTCAATCGAGAGAAATCTACAAATTCAACCCTGCGTGGCCAAACTTACTAATTTACTCAAATGCTCCTGCTTTGTCCAAATAGGACCAAATTCGAAACTATGAGATGCCCAAGTTGTGGGACCAATCAAGTGCGTACAAATTCTAAACTATGAGATGCCCAAGTTGTGGGACCAATCAAGTGTATGCGCAAATTCTAAACTTTGAGATGCCCAAGTTGTGGGACCAATCAAGTGCATACAAACTTGAAACTATGAGATGCCCAAGCTGTGGGACCAACCTAGAATGTGCACAAACCTACGACTACTGGATCTCCAAATTTGCAAGAATCAATCAATCAGAAGCGCTCAACAAACGGAATTCTAAGTATTCGAGCCTGGCCAGCTCTAAATTTTCGTTACCTAACTTCGACACTAATCAGGAAAAGAATCTCGGAATCACTCTCAATACTAATGCACTTTTTTAAGTCAGATGCACGCACGACAACTGAATTGCACGAAGATGGAGTCACATCTGACTTTTAAAATAGGGTGTTTTGCACCCCGGTCGTAGCCCGACCGAATTCTTGTGTTTTATTTAAACCTCACTTTATAAAACTCTCAATCCTAAATTCTAATCTTTACCTTGTCGGGATTTATTCCCAACAGATGGCCAAGAGTGGCACAACTCTCAAATATTCTGAAATTGGACATTTTCAAAGGGTTGTTATTTCTCGGTGAGTTCATCTTATACTTTGTCAAGCAAAGTCCTAGAATTCTAGGCCCAGTAAACATTTCTAGACACATTTTCTTTATTTTCATGGGCACTTCCAATGTCCTGGGACTAATTAAAATCATTTCTGTACTTTCTCAAGGGAAAATGCTATCTGGTTTGAAAAAACTATCTGGTTAAAAAATTTTGCTCAACAAAAATCAAGTTTGTAAACCAAGACCTCACTAATGAAACAAACTTAAATATGTTTTGATGTAAACTGCATTCCCAAGAGAAATGCAACATATGAACTACAGGTGGACTCTCTCTCTCTCTCTCTCTACAACGAAATTCAAGGGACCAGAAAAAAATGTGTTAGAGAGATAGAGAACCCGTATAAAATGGGGAGAGGACCCTACGGCCACAAAAAAAAATCATTGAACAAAGAAAATTGTCGTAGACAAGATCGTTGTAGATAATGTCCACTTGTATTGCACCTGGAAAGAAAATAATTTCAAGGTGTAACCCATGATCTTCGAGTTAAACGTTACTAAAAAATATCGACGTTAAAGAATAAAATTTTTCCTCACGCAGAAATACACCGCCATGATTGACGTTTCTCTATCACCTGTATTCACGCACCTTCAACTTCAGCTGGCAAAAAGGGCAAAACTAAATTTCATCAGAAGCAATCCACAGAACGCAACACAAACGTATTCCTGCATCACACAGGCAGGCTACATTGGGCACCAGGTACAAGTCACCTGAAACAACCCAAATGCACAAAAAATAAACAAGGAAGTACTACAGGCTGAAAACACACGGTAATCCCAGAATCGTCACAGCGGAAATTCGATATTCACAACCCGGCTTCAACAAAGCAGTTTTACAGTGAAATAAGACACTCAGAACACGTAGATTTCGGGCCACGTTTCCGGGTAATAATTTACATACGCACCAAGAACACAGGTTTCGTCTTTTACACGCTCTCAGACGAAACCCAAATTCTCAGGTAATTTGCTCGGACGATGTCAGGGCCCAGTTTAATTTATAATCCTTCCGAAATTTCTTTATACTGCATTTTCTAGAAATTCACTCGAACATATAAAACTTCAGAAAAATCGATCGTGTTGAAATTCATACACATCAAAAAGCTCCCTCCCTTCTGATTATCAATCTCTGTTATTCTATTTTGCTCTAGAAAAATAAATTCATCGGAAACGGTCCAAATTTCCAGTAAAAGTATACAGTACTCTACGGGTTCACATGCACTGTATTCGTAATTTAAGCGATCCTTACATTTTTTTTTGTGACGAGATTTAAAATGTGGGCCTGAGTTCCGAGTAACACGGCTCTCTTTTATCACCTGTCACGTGAAATAAAAAAAATCCATGAACAGTCTCAAAGGGACCTACAAACAGGGTTTATTTCCTCGTTTTATCGGGATTTCAACCTTTTCAACGTGCTTTTAAATGATCTATTCCATTTCAAATTTCAAATTCAACCTGCTGTCGAATCAAAACGAATCTCAATGAACCATTTTTTTTTCTCAACTTCCAACTTCGACGCGGATATGTCAATATTTTCGAAGCTTAGCATCGTCCCGAAGACTGACATTTTCCTCAAACCCCGAGAAGCCATAAAAATGCTGCCGGGTTAACTTCCTTCAAGGTACATTGAAAGACAACCTTCCCTAATTCCCCCCCCCCCCCCCCTCTCACTTCTCGATCTTCAACGCAAAAAAAAAGCATGCTCACCGTTTTTGTGATTTTCCCCTTGAGCTCGTGGAAGAGGCGCCACGAGTCAGAGTGCACAGCGGCGGAGGACGGCGTCATGATTCCGCCTTCCGGCGGCGGCACGGACGCCGAGGCATGACTCGGGTTCGAGTTGTCAAAACTCCAGGATCTTTTGCCAAAACGACTCAAATAGTCACGAACTGGGGAAGAGTCCTTGGTCATGGCTGGTAACGGCACGGCTTTCAAACTGTCGGCCATTTCTTCTCCGCCTTGCTCTGAAATTGTCTCTGCGGGACAAAAGATATCATCCGAAATTTAAAAAAATATATTTTTCACGCTCTCGTTTGATGAATATTTTACAGTAAAATAAAGGTTTTAAAAAAAGAGAGAGAGACACGGTGACCACTCCCTGGATAATAAGCGCTTTCGCACAATGGAATCGAGGCGCCACCGATTTTTGAATCAGATAGTGGAGCCTGCTTTTGATAATCGCCCTGCTTTGGAATTGGGTCATTCACGATGAATGGAGACAATAAAAACTTGTTTGGAGTCAGTTTCGTGAGAAAAACCAAACTTCAATGGAAATTCCCCATGCCAAAAAAGAGATAAATTAATTTCCAAGCTCAAGCTGTTCTATAATGGTTAATGGTCACCTATGAAACTGAACAGTACAGTACTTGAAAATTCAAACGTATTCAAAAATACTCAATAAACCAGGAGTAAACCATAAAACTTCTTTAAAGGATGAAAATTTCAAAAATTTAGAAAAAGGTTTCAATTTCCTTGTCTAAAACGGCGAGAAATCATAATGCATTTCAGCATGAAGGGTGATTTCGACAGTTCGAATCCAAACATATTCAACATTACTCTTTTAAATTAAACAAAATTTACCGAAAATCAAACTTCCTACTTGAAATTTCTTTTATCTCCAGAACTGTGAGAAATTAAATTTAGAAATTTCAAGGCATCAAAAATTCTCAAAAAGTCCGTTCAACCCTAAATCTTTTCAAAACAAGAAAAATAATACATAATACAAATTACGGAAAGTATTTTCCCGTAATTTAATCCCACTCAAGTTTCAAAAAACGAATACAAAAGCAAAAAGAACACAGCCGTCATCCTTGACATCTTCTCGAAGAGTGAAAGAAAAATGCGAAGAATCAAAAACTTTTTACAGTCGAACTTCATGGGACCAGAAAAATAATTAGTTAGGGAGGTTTCAAGTTAGAAAAACCAGCATTGTTGTTGGGGAAATAAAAATAATTACAGGAAATTGTAATCGGTGTTATTCTGGGCATGAAATTGCGTCTTGAATGAGTTCACAGGATCCTGAACTGAAAGACAAGGGTTCATTTGCCCGATTATCCTTTCTTGTCACTTCCTTTCTGAACACATCAAATCACATTCTTTTACAGCTTTTATCCTTCACGTGTAAAAAAAAATAATAATAGCGAAAAGGCATCTAGAACATTCGGAAAGGAAAGCCTTCGCGTAATGTTTAATTCACTGTTTCTAAGGGAATACAGACAGGGACTTGAAGAAATCAACTCAAGTAGGTATTCGACTTAGGGAGGTTCGAGTTATCGAGGTTAAACTGCAACATTTTGAATAAGCATCGTCGAGGGTCACCTGCGTAAAAAGGAAAAAAAAAAGAACATAATATTCGGAAAAAAAAAATCAAGAAGTACTCTGCATTCCCGACAAGGGAAAAAAAAACTAGTCACCCGTCAGAGCAAAAAAAAAATAAAAAAATTCAAAGAATCAAAATTAGTGTTTCCCAACCCGTCGTCCAAAAAAATGTCATGGAATTTCGCCGGTCAGCGGGCTCAAAAAGGTTGGGGAGCACTCAAACTAAACCAATCCAAGAATTCAAAACAAAACAAAACCTTAAACCCACCCCCGTGGTCACCTCCAGAGAACCACCGCGTCGCGGAAAAGCAGAAAACCTTGTTCTCCTTCACATCAAAAGGGTGGGTTAAAGAAGCCAGTCGGGATGAGAGCAACAGCGCATGTCGCCCCCTGGAACTCATTCCAGCATTAACATACGGCATTCAATCGCCCTGTTCCTATCTCTCTCTCTTTCCCATCATCATCATCATCATCATCATCATCTTTTGCTCATCCTGACGAGGGACACGGTATGTCGTCGGGACATACGAGGGGTAGCACAGTATTGTACATCTCTCCCACTATTCAATCCTCGGATCAGGCGAGCATTCAATTATGCAAACACTCTCCTCTCTCATTTGGTGACATGGACGACTCTGGGTTTCGCCAAGGGCTATAAAATATATTTTCCATGGGATATAACTCATTGACTATTTCAACTGAAATGCTAACATCGAGGAAACTAT
Source organism: Notodromas monacha (assembly GCA_905338405.1). NCBI lineage: Eukaryota > Metazoa > Arthropoda > Ostracoda > Podocopida > Cyprididae > Notodromas > Notodromas monacha. The sequence goes on along the minus strand of CAJPEX010004484.1, from coordinate 6,268 downwards.
CCCAGCGCTTTCAAGTAACTTAATTTTTTTTTTTAATCTAGCTTGGCTTAAAAATTTCAGGGAATATCGCCTTCCACGATACTCGTGTACATTTCGACTGAAATGCGAACATAACGAAAACATCCCATCACTTTCAATTAGCACAAGGTTTTTTTTTTTAATCTTGCTTGGCTCAACAATTCTGAGAAATTTCACGTCCCGAGATACTCGCACACAATTTGGACTGGATTGTGAAATCGCAAAGCATCTCACGCCTTTCAATTACTGTACCTCGAAGTCTTCTTTCAATCCCGCTTGGCTCAATAATTTCAAGAAATTTCGCCTTCCAAGTACACACTCGTAAAACTTTGACTGGAATGCGAACATCGAAAAGAAATACCATCACTTGAACTTATGCTTAAGGTCTTTTTCTCAATTTCGCTTGGCTCACTTGAAATAAATCAGAAATTTTCGCAACAGTGTACAAAGATTCGAACAACACTGAATTTCAAGTACTGTATCGTAAATTTTTCGATGTTTGAAGTCGTAATTTTCTGAGGTTTTCCTTTATTTGTGCAAAACAGTAAGAACAATACTGTACTGTATTTGTAAGAAATGTTCTTCTAGTTATCTAGTACAGTGTTCCCAAGGAGGTTTTTGCCGGTCCGCGGGAAATTTCTCTTTGGTAATGAATTTTTTTTAAATAAATCTCGGCTTTTCTCCTAATGATACTTTAGACAAATTTTTACCTGATTTAATGCTTTTTTTTGAGTCTGAATAACCTTTCTTCAACCCCACCTTTCCATTTTTTGAAGACATTCCACTATAGCTGCTTCATTGGCTCCCGAATTAATTAAAAAAACAGAAGCTTTTCAAATACCTGCCATTCGAACTGTCTTTCAAGCAAAACTTTTTTGAGAATGCAAAAATTTAATGAAACGTCGCCGGTCCGCAGAAGATTTCTTGGAAATTTGCCGGTCCGCGGGACCAAAAAGGTTGGGAACACTGAATCTAGTAGATTAGACATGGCTTTATTCCCTAAGTTTTAGCACACCGTAATTTATTCTTTTTTTTTTTTTTATCGAGCAATACATGCATTGAGAAAGACCCACTGTAAGTCAACTTTCATCCCTCTCGAGGACAAAAATGAGTTTACCAATCTTTCTTTTCTTGACAATTGCATCCATGTTATTCAATTTATCCACCAAAGGCAATTTTGAAAATCTAAAAATTTCTCGGGTCGAGAACTTCCGCATCGTCTGTAATCAAAATACACAAATGAACACGTCGCCTCGTCGGAATGGATTATTTATATGACAATTGAATTTCATTGAGTTGAAATGCACGTTGACAAGGAGGAAATAAAACTAACCAATTTTATAACAGACAATTTTTCCATCCTCTTTACTTCTGGCAAAGTGTTTGATTTTTATTGCAAAAATTTCACCCCGAAGAGAACTTTTTTCTCCATCTCCTACATAACGGAGAACTGGACAAGCCCGCACTTCAGGAATCAAAGGAGAGTAATCAAAATAATTTTTTTCTTGAGGAAAAACACAATTTTCGTCAATTCCAATCAAGTCTATTTTAAAATTTATAGGGAACAATACCAACTTTCAACCTCAGACAAGATCATTTTTGACCCCACCTGCTTCATTTCTCCGAAGTTTTCAAACTAAAACGTCGAGGACTTGAGTAATACCCCTCGGATATGCAGGACACTAGGGATGCTAATCACCTTCCAACGTCGTCTCACAACCCGTCTTCATCAAGAGAGAAGCGGAAGACTCTTCCATCTCCTCACTAAGACATCAAGGAAGGCACCCATTTAATCCTTCCCTTACTTCGACTTGCGCGATCGGATATAATATACTGTGCGAGTATTTATCCGCAAAGAGGAATAAGTCGATTTTTTCCCTTATATTCGTTAATTTTCAGGTACTCTATACATTTTGGCAGTATGAAGCTTTGAATGAACATAGCTATCATAATTTAAAAAAAATAAACTTCATATCGACGTTCATGCGATTTCGTTTCGACCAACAGGGAAATTTAGCTACAACAAAGCCATTCGGACCAGAAAAGAATTCAAACTTGATGAAAATCCTCGACATAAAAAGCTTTCTTCTAGTCCGGAAGGCTTCGTTGTAACGAGATTTTCCCGAAGTTGAATGCGGAATCTCATAACTACAGGAAAATCTCGTTACAAAAAAGCCATTCGGGCCAGAAAAAAATTGAAATTGTAGGAAAATCTTGATACAACAAACCTTTTTTCTAGTCCGAAAGGATTTGCTGTGACAAGATTTTCTCGTAATTTAAAACGGAATCGCTTGAACGTCAATATGACGTTTCCAGAAATTCGAATAACATCGTGTCTACAACATGAATTCATCGTCAGCAATAACCAATCATACAAAAATCGTTTTAGCGAGATTCTACAGTACGTCAAATCCTCCACTCAACACTAAGGAGTCAACAGATTTAGTATCACAGTTGCCTACCAATGTTCGCGTGGAGTTACCGGGGAAATTAAGAGACAAATAATTGCACTGAAGGTGAAGATAAAATCTATAGAAATGCGTAGAATTTAAAACAATATTCCTCCTATGCATTACGAAAAAACCAGCCCCCTCACCTAGAAAGGCACTCACATCAGCCAATCTCTCCTTCACTCTGGCTTGTGTCACATCATATAAAAGCGTAAGACCAGTTTTCTTTTAAAGCAAATAGAAATAATTATTTTTCTACATTGGGTTCATGTTTCAGCGATGACGATTTTTAAATATGGAAGGGTATCAGTGAGTAATCATTGATGCATCAAAAAGCCTGAATAATTCAAGCAACACGCAGCAGCATAATTATGCACGCTTTCATGAAACTCAGGCGGCTGTACGACGGTTCTAACAAAAGTTCTCGGAATAGAAATTAAAATTACATATATCTTTTCCCTAAAGAATAATTTACCTAACGAATAATTTTCCCTGAAGAATAATTACATGGAATATATTTTCCCAAAAGAATAATTTTTAAAGCTCAATTATATGCCATTTTAATTTCGATTCCTAGAACTTTTGTTAGAACCCTCGTACGTGTTCAAGAGAGATGATCCACAAGTGGAGACGAGAAGAATCCATGCAACCTTATTTTTTCCCTTGATTCAAAAGAAAATTTATCAAATTCTCATCATTCTGGGAGAAGGTACTTCAAGAATGTTTGCTAATTTCATGAATTTTTCTCTCGACAAAATTTACCTTTCAAGACCTCGTGAATGCAAGAGATAATCATAATGGATTTTTCACAATTTTTTTCAATAACCAAGTATCGTGCGCTGAAATGTAGGAAATATTGCGAAAAAAACTTTTTTATACCAGATCATTTTTCTGCCCTCCGTATTTCTGACGACGTACGGCAATTTCTTTTTTATTGAAAAACTTCCGAGGGATAAGAACTACTCCTACTCTAAATATTCATCACAAAACCTCTACCAGCACAAACGTCAAGAATTGAAGGAGAGCTAATCGGAATGCATATTGTATTTTTAATTTGAAAATCACATTTCTGTGAATTCATTCTGTACCATTTTAAAACTCATTTTATACCAGATCATTTTTCTGCCCTCCGTATTTGTGACGAAGTACTGTACTGTATTTTCTTTTTCTTATTGAAAAACTTCCGAAGGACAAAAACTACTCCTGCTCTACATATTTCATCACAAAACCTCTACCAGCCCAAGCGTCGAGAATTGAAGGAGAGCTAGTCGGAAAACATAATTGTATTTTTAATTTAAAAATCACATTTCTGTGAATTCAATGAACTGTACGTTGAAATCAGGAGGGGTGGAACCAACTTTAGTGCATGCTTGCTTTCACGTGACGTGCGGTGTTGAAACATGTCGGAAGCCTTTCAAGCTCTTCCTCGATTATCTATATTTCTACCCACTAGGGGGAAAATGAGGTTTTAGAATTTTGGAAAGAAAGATCTTATTCCCGGGAGGGAAATTTTGCCGTGTCAAAAAATTCTGAGTCTGAAAACTTATGGACAACCCTCAAATGAGAAAAGATTTTGGAATGGAGAGAGAGAGAGAGAGAGAGAGAGAGAGAGAGAGAGAGAGAGCGAGAGAGAGAAAAGATATAGACATCGATTTTCGAACAATTACCGGAAAATCCGTTCTCCAGCACGAGTCCACAAATTCCAAGTCCGATGTTACACTCCTCAAAAATTTTATTTCATCCCTCAAGTTCACCAATCTAGTTTTGACAAAGAACAGTACTTTTTACGATCTGGGGATCATTTAAAGTTTTAAGTTGAAAGCTCAAGTTGCATGGGTTTGAACTTCGTCGTTTTTTTCCCCCTCTCGAAAAAAATTTCAGATATTGCCAAAAGCCATTCAAATGTGCAAGAAATATATACTTTGAACAGTTTAGAATTTATGGTAAATTCCGCTTCGGGATCAACGGATCGAAAAAAAAAATTTGGGTGAAGTCTTTAGAAGAAGGGATTTGATTTTTGCACAACCCTTTTTCAACTTCTCAGTTCTTAAATCATTACGGTCAATTTTGAAGAAACCCTCGCACGGTTCTGATTTGGAATTCTTTGACAACGCCCATGTAATGGATATTTTGTTCAGGGATGAAAACAACAGCGATATTATGAATAATTTTCCACTTCCTCGTGCACATGACCTGCAATGCGTTATTCGTGCAAATCAGGAACAACTCATTTATCCTGTATTCAATCACCAAGATTTAGACAGCGAAAATTACGATTATTTTTGTTCAGAACTTACAACAGTTCCATAGACAAAAACACAAGATTAAAATTAAATTGCAGTTCAGTACTGCACAACTGATTCAATCCAAAGATCTGGAGATGAGAAAAATGCAAGCGTGGTACGGCATACATTTCAATCTGAAAATGATCTCCAATTTTATTTTCATTCATATTTTCCTCGACCTATTCTATTCAGTGTACGTGTTCAAGCGTTATTTACTTATATTTTTACTTTTCACACCTTTTCTCGATCTTTTATGCAAATGTTCGAGAAAATTATAATTGGCACTCGATGGAGAGCAGAAATCATAACGAAATGCACGAACCAATCTTTGATAAATCAATACTGCACTTGTGGATGTACTGTAAATGATTCACTGCAAAAATCTACGAATAGAAAAAAATAGGAGGGTTTCTCTACATTTTTAAATTCTTGATCATGCCAAATTGGAGACTTGGATTTATGGACGAAAATTGGTTGAATTTTTTACCAGTAAAATTCGACCGACGATGTTTTTTTGAAGGAACTACGATCTCGGTAAATTCTACATAATTTTCAAGGAAAATAATATACAGTACTTAAGATCTTAAACGGTGATCGGTTGATAAGGCGCACAAATGGAGAGATTTGCAATATTTTTCTTGCGTTCTGTGAACCTTCAGATGTTCAATCATTGGGTGAAGGTTAATGCGTCTTTTGGCATTCAGACTATGATTATCAAGTATTGCCACTACTTAAGCTTCTCAAAATTAGTCCAGCGTTTAGGAAGGGGAGCGTTTTACAGCGGGGGAAAATTCATCATAAATGAACAAAGGAATTTACTATAGTACAATCATTCAACAGAAATTGAGGAAATATGCACACTTCTCAGTAGATGATACTGCAAATTTTCTAGCCCTCCGCTCATTGCAATTAACTGGTCCCTTGAAAATAAGCGGAAGCTTATATTCTCCATAACATTCATTAAAATTCGTCTATTCCGAAATCGAAATTTCTTGTCTTTGTTTTTTTAAATATATTTTTCTAATTTTTGTTCGCGCCAAGGCTGAATTGATTGGAAGGCAGAAGTGCAAACCTCACTGCAAGAACACCAGGCTGCTAAAATTTCATGTTTATTCTTTTTTTTAAAGCATGTTCATTAGACGTTTCACTCGATGAAAAGAATTCTCTTGTTAACAACGCCCAAGAATTGATCTCAATTTCAATTTTGGAAACCGTTTGCGACATCAGCAAATAACAAGGGTTTTGCCTCCAGCTTTGCTCATTGATCAATTGCCCGGAGTTTTTGCATGACTACGACCTCGGGCACCCAGAAAAACGTATTTAAAATATTTCAAAAATTCAAAATTCGTTGGAATCTTCCAGCCAGCACTTCCATCATGTTCGCGGGTAAAAAAAAAAATCGGGTCTCACAATGACTCGTGGAGATTCGCAGCGATCTAGACATGCACTGACATTGTCTTCTCCATCTCTTTCTCTTTTAATCATTCTTTTTTCTTCTTCTTCTGAAAATCGACT
>CAJPEX010004483.1:0-21453 GCA_905338405.1 Notodromas monacha | reverse complement strand
ATTTATTTCATTTTGAATCGAGGTAGATATTTTTTAATAATCCTGACGAAAGTGCAGACATTTCGTCGATCGGGTTCAATGTTCTGATTCTAATGAGAAGCTGTAGAAAAAAAAAACAGTAGCATTTAAAGTAAAGTATTATAATGTCGGACCAACAATGCAACCGGCAACATTTTCGATTACCAATTTCTCAAAATTTTTCAAATTTATTTCCAGATTATAAAATTTCAACACGCAATTAGAGAAGTAAACTCAAGTACAATATTGTACATTGATATTTCGTTTGGAGGACATAATCGTGAGGCGGAATTTTCTGGTTTAGGGTAGAAAAATGCAAATTATTTGACGATGCTGACGAGGAATCGAAGAGGAAGTAAAAATCAGTACTATTTTTCTCCTACTTTTCATTCGACAATCTTCACTAAAGTTTTGTATTACCCATGCTTTACGAGAATCATCTACTTCAGTGACTACTATGATTGTAATATCGCTATTCATATACTGTATCAGCTGAAAAACACGGAATTTTACAGATTACTGCTGACCTTTGTGACATTGAGTAGACTTTTTTTTAGCGCTTTCCCCCAATTTCTTGCGTGAAGGAAAGTTTTTTTCTTCTTTCTAATCAGCAGCTACGTTGTTGTGAAATATTGTTCTCGCTACCGCATTGTAAGCCATAACTGATAAGCCGATGCTTTGTTTTTGTATCGATGAAATGCTCGGGATGGAAAACAAGCTGAAACGATGCGACGTGGTGTATATATATATATATATACTTTAAAGTCAAGGAAAACATGCGTCTCGAGTCTCGATGAGAGCAACTAAGTGAGAAAAGAATTCGCAGGACAGTTTTAGAGTATTTTTCAAAATAGTTTCCCCATTATATGAATTTTCTTCATTGAAAAAAAGGCGGAAATTGTTGAAGAAGAAGGGTCGTCTAGGCAAACATTCTTCCAGTTCTTATGAAAGGATACTCGAGTTTTTTTTTTGCGAGCAAAAAAATCAGGGGCTGAGAAAAATTTTGCTTCAACGAAGACCTGATCTTTCAAAACAAAGCGGATTCCCAATCGATTTTCCTCGGGAATTTCCAGAAAGTTGAGAAATGATAGCTGGTAAACTTTAAGTGAAAAAGGATACTCCGTTTATTTTTCAAGAGGAGAGAGAGAAAATAAGAGCATGGTCGTTTCTTCAACTGATTTTCTTCTGAAGAAATCTGACTAAATAAACATTGAAAAAGTGTTCCAAACCTCTTCGACTGCCGATCTTTTCTTTTTTTTAACGCTTATTTTCCCTAATCTTCGCATTGTTCCTCGGAAAAGCACATAGAAAAAAATTTTAACGTGATTTCTTTCAACGATGGACACATTTCAAAATCTTGGGAGCTTTTTGACGCCGTAAAACCAAAGTAGCGCAGGAATAAGAATTTTATTCAATGAAAACGGGGTTCGAAGTGGTGTGATCATAAAAGTATACAACCGCGAACTGATTTTTAAAATTTTTGAGCACAATGGCTCAACCATGATATTTTAAAAACGAAGACGGAACGAAAAAAATTCGCTTCGAAAGATCTTCAACCGCTGTTTGTTATTGACTCGAAGTAGAGTAATTTAAAATATCTGACTTTTTGGGTAAAAATCTTTAGAATAACTGCGGGGTAAAAACTAGCTTTGAAAAAGCCCTTCAAGATCTAAAAACAAATTCCCTGATGTTACGAGCATCGGAAATTTTCAAAATGGCCGAAATAAAAAAAGCTGCATTTGATTTCATGAGAAGACCATTTCAAACAGGACACTTACTCTTTTCTTGTCAAGTTCCAAGGGATATTCGGAAAAGTATTTTTCTTTAACATTTTCGGTAATAAAGGGAGTACCTCGCAATTCGATCTTCCGCAATTCGACGGTCGAATTTACAGGGAGGCTGACTTGCAATTCAACCCTTGTCCCGCAATTCGACCTGCTTTCGCCAATTTTTTTGCGTGTTTGTACTGATATTTTTTTTTATTTAACGAAGTGTCTCGCAATTCGACCCTAGTTTGGCCGCGGATTAGGGTCGAATTGCGAGGTGACACCTTCATCAGCTCTGGTCATTGTCTATATTTTTTTTAAACTGTATTGAGCAATATTTTGCTTGTGACAACACATGGGGAGAGTTACTCTATTTCATTGTTCTTGATTTACCTGGGGAATTATTGGACTTGAGCATATACCAGCTCCCATCAACAATTTCCACGATATGATAAATACTGTAGCAGTGGTGCGATGAAGTACCACTGATTGAAAAACCCAGGTCACCAATTTTACCGTACACAAGCAAATTCGAGAAAAATAAATAAATAACCACAAGTGGTGGTATGTGTCAGATCATTATTATTTTGAGCACTATATATGTCGATGAGGTAACTGGATCCCTTTCGTACGGGTTACAGATGCATACCTGACGTGTTGCAGTCGGCAGAGAGGGCGCATTGGCGCAGCTCTAGGTTGCCATTGGCCTTGACCCGGCTGCTGGCCCGACTGCTGGCCACCAGTGCGTTGTCTCGGTGCACCAGCAAGTAGTCGTGGTCGTAGTGGGTGCAGCGTGTCGCCTTGTCGGCTCTGGCAGGCTGGCGCTGCACGGGGCACCCGTGGCGCCGGATCTTGGTGAACCGGTGGCGCATGGGGTGGTGCTTGGGCATGGCATCGCACGGATTCGCCATCCAGCACAAGCTCAGGGTTACAAGTGCGAACAGGAAAAACGGCCAATGCCTGCATACGACGATAGAAATATGAGAGAGAGAGGAGAAAATAAAAAGAAAGAAGCACACACGCACACAGTGATGCTCGTCAAGTAATTATCCAAACAAGGGAATCAATAAATCGGAGACGGGCCAAATTGTATCGCGTTGTGATTAAATCAAATAAAATAAACTGCCGTCAGACTTCGAAAAAAAGTATGTCGAAAAAAAGTACTGAACAGGTCTTGGTGCTGCTATCTCACTTTTCAGAGAATTATTCAAATCTAAAACTCATACCTTGATACACATTCGTATGAAATCGCATGATCTCATCCATTAAAGCACTGCTCGACATACTGATCCACTTAAATTGAGCCTTCAAACGAGGTTATTATTTTTTTTAAGGAGGCCTTTATCGTAAAAAGGTTATCTCATCCTTTTTTTTAAATCACGGACCCATTTTTGGTTGCCTTCTAATACGAGTCGAAATCAAGTTTCAAAATACAGACGACAATTGGACAAGAAAATCAAAGTTCAAACTATGAATTGTTGAGGGGGGTTTTTCCTTCAATTTCCATCACGTATAAGAAGGGTTAGTTTGTGAATGTCTCAAACTTGTCATGTTTTATTGTCTACGGTATTTCAACTGTGAACCCTCGGATTGCTAGAACATTTGTATGTTTATTTTCCGAATTCCTCGCCGAACTTATACGAGGACCTCAGAGGATTTTATCGATCATGTAACTTGTATCCCATAATTGGAAAAAATATTTGGATTTCGTCGTCAGGCGGGTTAAGAGAGATTCTAGATGATGGTAAACAATTAATTGATTCAAATTTTTATTTAATACACAATTAAATTTGAAAAAAGAGGGAAGATGCTATTTTATAAAGATCTCATCGATTCTGTACCATGCTTGCATTAATCCCAACACTTGATGCATCAAATAAATTGTTTAATTTTTTTAATTTGTTCGTTAAATATTGTTTTTGCGGAAACTTATTTGACGTTGATGAAAGGAGCTTGCTATGATAGAGCTCGCTTCTTCAGCACTGCCAATTTTTGCTTTTAGTAAGCTGAAGAGTTAGTTTATTATTTGAAAGCACTCAATAAATGTTCGAGGGGTGTCCTTAATTGTGTTCTAGTTTTAATGAGGTTTGGTTGAGCTTCTCAAACAAAATTGGAATGAAACAGAAATCCATTGAATTACACAGTACAGTACTTGATTGAACTTAGAGAGAATGCATGCTCTTCAGGAAATTGAGAAAATTCCAGTCACCTTTATTTTGAGGATCACTACGTCACTAATAAGCGCAATAATTGACATTCGGCACTCCGAAAACTATTACTCCTTTTGGCTCCATGAAATTGCCAATCCCGTCACTCAAAATTTTCTCGATCTGAATTTTGTATTTACCATGTGTACAAAGCAAGATTAGCAATAATCATGACAACCATTGATGCGACTTTTTTGCCGTCCTGTAGCAACCATTTTCTCACGAAAAAAACTTCCCTACATCGATAAGATGAGAGAAAATAAACAATGTTTTCTGATCAAAATTCTTTGAGACAATCATTTCAACATACACATTTGATCCTTGAAATTTTTTTTTAATTGTCAAGAGGAAGAAAATTAAGGATGTAGCACCAGCTCATTTTCTTGACATTCATGTTCAATTATTCGTAAGTATGAGGCGCATTTTCCGGTCACTCCAGTAATTATTCAACTTGCGTAATCCCATGTAAAATTCGGCGAACAAATTCCCTTTCCATGGATTTATCATGTTTTAGAATACACCAATATAATTATCATTTTCGTACTCGTAAGCCACTCCAATAAAAATATTCAAATCGCCATGATCACAGTATTCTTAATCTTAAATCCATCCACAAGTCTCGTATTTCCTCTTAATTACAGAGTACAGAACTCGAAAACGAGAAAAATATGATGGTTGAAAAATATTGCCGCAGATTAAAAATTACTTGTGAAATTTCTTTCGTGATAAAATCGATTATCCTGGATTTAATTGCAAATTATATAAATTCAAGCAGACAACAAGGAAAAAATCCCCTGAATACGCTTCATTTCCTTCAGATCGACTCGTATTACTTATGGAAATTCATTCAAACTTAGAAGCATCAGAAATTTAGAAAAAAAGGTTGTCCGAAATGAAAATACTGTACGTCAGATAACGGCATTTGATTTCATGAGAAGCAAAACAATTTCAAATAGGAGACTGATTATTTTCTTGTCAAGTTCTGGGGCATTCAGAGAAATAATTTTATTCATCAATTTTCGGTAATATCAGCTCAGGTCATTGTTGGAATTATTTTTTCAACACCAATATTTTCGACACTTCTGAATACGCGCGCAACGTTTGATTTTCCAATGGAATTCGAGGAAAACTAGTCAAAAGTCTGGATAAATCGAGGTTCCATTCAAATTCAAAGAGGGAAATTAAAAAAAAAATACTCACTTGGTCTTGTTAATTGTATGCATATGTTCCTATGCTCCTGGCATATGAGCCACAGGTACTGATGATGGGCATGCCTGTGTGCTGGGATTGCGTCGAGCACTACTATCGTCTTTGATGAGGAATCGCCGATTTCCTTTAAAAAATGTTCCCCCTTTTTCTTTTCGCTTTCTCTCACTTTTATCACACAGGACTCAACTTCTTGACTATGATGTCAAAAAGTAACACTTCCCAGATTGTCCACCCCCCGGTTGCAGGGATGGTGGGAGGGGTAGTAAAATTGATTGCGCCGAACACAAGCCAATTGACCCTACAAAGTAATACTCAGGTCTCCAAATTTCTTTTCCTGGGTTCCGAGACGCGTCGAGTCACACGGAAAAAAGACAGCTAAGCTATAGCTAATGGTTTTTTGCAAGAATAGAAAAAAAGAGCCACGCTGTTTGGAAAATGTCGATGGAAAAACCTCAGAGGACCGATCGTGAGAAATTAGCTGCAAAAAAACGTTGCGTTTTCACCAAATCTCAGCCAAAATTTCCGTGGACATGCTTCAAAATTTTACTCATGATTTTAGACAGAATCGCATATGTCATTTGAAATCATATTAGGAAATCTAAAAGCTGACACAGATTTTCAAACTTTTAAATACTGTATGGCATAAAACAAACAAACATGCTCTTGAGGAATGAAATGCCTCAAGAAACAGGAAAAAAATATGCAGCATAACACATCAGCTGACATCACTGGATTTTTTAGAAAATCTATTTCAGCTTTTGATGAATTACTTTTTGTAAGATTTTCTTTTTTCAACCTGAAAAAATTCTGAAACACAATTTTTAGGTCCTATGATTTTGGTTTTTTTTTTCAACACGAAAAATCAATCATTCTTACATGAATAAGACAACAAAAGACGGGAAATTTTTGCCTCGCTTGGATTAATATCTACTTGAAAAAGTATTTTAAAAAACAAGCTTTAAATTAAAATTGTATCCAATTAGCTTGCAAAGTGATTAATCTTGTGACACCTTTTCAAGAGACTTTCAACGAAAATTGACGTAAACTTAAAATCTCCACAAGATTTTCTTAGTTATTTTTTACCCCAAATCAGGAAATTTAAGTAATGTACATCACTGTGAAATTCGATAAAGAAGCGTTTAATATTTTTTAAAGAAATGTTTAATATTTTCTTGAGATTGTCTTAATGATTAAAAGAACGGGGCCAATTAATGAAAAGAATTGTTTCATTTCAGTTCCTGCAACATTTTCACTTTCCATTTCCGCTGTAATTCACAATCCAGTGTCCAGTAGTTTTTTAGTCCTAAAACACTGCCACTTTCCATTTTAAACACTTCTACCATTGGATTGTTTTGCAACATCCTCCCGTAGACCACGCAAAATCAGAAAAGAAACTGGATCACGCACACTGTCACACACAATCATCGTCAGTTTGAAACACTTGACTAATTTCGACAGGACATTCTTGACGACTTCAGAAACACCACTGATGTAGGACACTTTGCAATCCAACCTCGCAGTGAACCCAGGTCTGTTCCCGGTGCCTGACACCCGAAGACTGGACATGTCGTGCGCAGGCATGCGCTGGTTGGGTCCCGCGCCGGGTTGCGCGCGAACATCGGCGCGCGCAACATCGGCCATGCAGGCTAATCTACCACAGCAGTTCATCTAAACATACAGGTTATTTAATTATGAAATTCATCATCAACGGCACAGTATCTAAGAAAAAAGGGGGAGAATATTAAACCCTGATGTCATCTCAATGACGACAATTCGTCCAGCGCTTCGGAAGGGGAATGGTCCGGTACATCTCTTTTAAATATACGAGCGCGCGATGATGATGAAGCACTCTGGAGCTGTGCTCGGAAAATGTGACTTTTTTTTTTAGCAAATCGCTTCATGATCCTCTTCGTATGAATCACATTTCATTTTTTCAAATCGGAGAAATATGGGACGGAATATTTAATTTAAAAAAGGGGGGATGGGACTCACCCTAAATGCCTGTTTGCCGCGGGTTCGATGAGGCCTTTTGCGAGGACACAAATACTCGGTGCGGTTGTTCCGCCACTGCCCAAACCGCACAAGAAGCACCTTCANCCTTTTGCGAGGACACAAATACTCGGTGCGGTTGTTCCGCCACTGCCCAAACCGCACAAGAAGCACCTTCAGCGGCCTTTCCGAACCCACTTCTTCCGCTTTCGTGCAATCCGGGGCATTCTCGTGAAACTGCCACGTTTCCACAAACCACGTAACAGAGCGCCAATCTGAAGGAGCGAGGAAAACACGAAAACAATTCACATATTTCTCCGTCATCCGGATATTTTTAAACCCCGAAAAAAGCTCGTAAAAATACGGAAATTATTTCCGGAGTGCTGAGGAGCTGCGCGTCTTGTTGTTTCGAATGCCAATAAAATCAATCACTGTACTATATTATAATCACCAAAAATTGACGGGGACTGGCTAAATGTTTTATAAGAGCTTATCCATTCCCTTCCCTGAATTCTTTACGTACGGTTAGAACCCATCCGAGGTCAATTATTCACGTGCAAGATTGGGCATAGATGATAAATAAATAATCAAATATCGGGAACTTAGAACTAATATACCGTTGTGCTACGCGAATTATTAAGCCTTTATCAGAGAGAAATAATGATTCAGGTAAACCTCGATAACTCGAAACGAAAGCGAAGGAAAATGATCTGATTCGAATGAAGACGAAGCAAAAAGTTCGGGAAATTCTTTCCGGCTAAACAAAGCTTGCAAAAACTTCAGCATAGTGTGCGGAAATATAGAACCAAGGTGAGAAGAACTTTGACACAAACGCAATGCGCCTTCAAATTTTAATTAATTTCACAGTCAATGTTCACAATGATATACGCAAATCCTGGCAGGTTTGCATATTACAATATTCATTTGAAAGAAGAGGTCGAAAATCCCTGCCTCCGTAACCGGAATTTACTTCGACTTATTTCAGAGGCCTATTAATGGCCAAACATGGAAGATCCATCACCATAATCAACCGAACTGTCTGAAAGAAGCACCGAAAAAATTGACATTTCTGCATAAAGGGATTAGCAATGAGCTTATGAAGTAAACGTTACTTCCTGCATGAAACAAGTTCGTACTACTATGTGTCATAATTCAATTGAGGTCTTTAAAAATCTTGGAAATTTGGTTTAAGGCCTTCGCCATAAAAGATAATTCTAAAGAATGGCTTCGCAACTCATACAAATTGAAAACATCTAATTTATTCCAAAGTAATCTAGTTTCCAGCATTTTTTTTTCTTCAAAATACAGTAATGCCCCATTCGAGGTTGAAATTTTCACATTGAAATTAAAAATAGCATTAAAGAACAATGTCAGAATAGCTATGGTATCTCTGCAAAAATAATTTGAATCATAATCTTCCGGAGGGAAAAATAGCGTGTACTGTAACTGTACTTCACTTAATTCTTTGATCCATTGATTTTAACAATCGTGGAGGAATATTTTCATAAAAATCTACCCTCATCTCCATGTTATGATTTCAAATGTTTGCTTCATCTTTCTCAGTTCAAAATGAACTGCTATTTGACATCCATCTCCCTTTTTTTCCTTGCGTTATAGAATGTACATGGAAACTCGAACGAGAAGAAAAAAGAGATGCTGGAAAACAAAAGCGGAAAGGAGAAATCCTTCCCAATATGGAATATGAACAGTTATCATGGTATAGTACATGTTTTATTCCCACGATATACCAGTCTTGCGCGTTCACGGGCGAAGAAAAGAGCTCAAGAGTTGTGTTAACAATAAGATAAGCTGGAAATCTTGAAAGCAGATCAATGGCCAGCCATCGCTCATTTAATATCCCAGGACTTTTAAACTCAAGGTTCTCCGCATAGTAAGATAATTCCTTCGATTATTTGCAACAAACAAACACTTGATGCTGTAGCTTCAAATCGCGAACCAATTTGTTCCCCGTCACTGTGAAGTATTTACTTTTAAATTAAAGTAAATAATTTTAAATAATTCTGACGGAAGTGCAGACATTTCGTCGATCGTGTTTAATGGTCAGATTCTAATGAGAGGTAGTAGGAAAATAAATAAAAAAAATCAGTAGCGTTTCTCCGTCTCAAGTTCAATTTATTCGAATGCCAGACCAACAATTTTCGGAAACTACTGAAGTGAACCCGGGTCTGTTATCCCAGTACCTGAGCAAGATGACTGGACACATCGTGCGCAGGTACGAGTGCGCTGGTGGTGTCACATATCATGCAGCTTTTCGCGCGAACATCAGCATACTCAAACATCATATTGGCCATGCAGCCTAAAATATATACAGTAAAGTAAATACATAAATATGCACGTGAACTCACTCATACTTTGATGGAGAGAAACGCAGGGAAGCTGTCGGTTTTCGACAGCGGAGGGATTTAAAGACTCTGACGTCTGTCGGTTTATCTGCAGTTCGACTCGGGGGAAAAGCGGATCCCGGCCAGGATTTTGGCTGGCGGCTGTGACGTCAATTGGGATCCGGGTGATATTGTCGGATTTTTTTTTTCCCTAGGCGCAAGGCTAGTATGGTTGTCGGTGCGCATCAAAACTGTTTGGACTTGGTCTGATATTTGTGAGACGCAGGAGGTCACGTTATTGTGAGTCGTTGAAACGTCTGGAATGCGGAAAGTTTTCGCGGAAATATCTTGGGGGCGCGCGGATGAGTGATTGGTCGTATTATAGCGTCACCTACTTGCAGAAGGAGCAAAACGGGCTCCTGGTTTTGCAACGTCATCCGCATCAACAACGACATTTGTGCTACAGTATAGTGAAACCGCAATCGTCTTGTTGGATTGTACTGATGTATGAGAAAGGTTTGTTTCCTGCTGATAGTTTAAATATTGATCCCGATTTCTGGAAAATATTTTTATGACTAATCAAGAAAACATTTGCATCCTTCAATGGAGGAAATTGTAAATGTCTCGAACAAGTTATTAGAGTTGAAAATTACAAGGAGAAACTTATTATTATGAAAAAGCGCTCATGGGCCTTAAGAATAAGCTCTACGCTGAGCAAGTGTCATTACGCACTGCGACAGGTGAATTACAAAATTCGCGATGAGCCGATTTATGTAAATTACGACTGCATTATAGTAGGTTCACTGAATTCGTTGAAAGTGATGTTGGAGGGCGACACGTTCCCATTGATGGAAATTGCGAATTGTGTACAAGACTCCTCAATTGGTCGTCATCAATTGTACAACGTTTCCCGAGCAACCAAGGATGTGATTCAAGCTCTCGCAGCTTCAGGAATGAATTTAAATTCCCAACAAGACGGTACTACTGTACTATATTTATATGCGTGTCAAAGTAAGTTGTGAATTTCTTAAGTTTTCAAGGGCTGCTAAATTTTTTTGCATAACACTTTGAAGGACATCGAAATCGTTCGCATTGATTCCGTGTAGACTTCAAAATGATGGTTTTATTTGCCGTAGAGTGACGAAGGTCGAAGGAACATCGTGATCAGTTGCATGGCGAAGAATGCTATAATATAGCTATTCCTCAATAAATGCAAGGAAAATATTTTAGATTTGCGAAACAAGTATGTGGCTGATGTCAAGAAAATGGACAAGACATTTTCTGTAGATGCTTTGTTCTCTGTTGAACAACAGGTGAAGATTTTTTCTATTTCCTGAAAAAAAAAATTTCTGTGCAGACACTGCTGACGTAGCGTCTGAAATATTCCAGGTTCATGCCATGAGTGAGAATTACGTCCATGCGGCCGAAGAGATCTTGAAAGCGAAGCAAGCCGAATTGTTAAATGTGAAATGATTTCGCAGTCTGCGGAATTAGTTCTGCTAAGGATGCTGTCGAAATCTATGGAATTTTTTCAACGCCCTTCGCGTGCCAGCAACGCGCATTGATTACAGTATTGTTTCTGGGACAGGGATAAAAAAAAACTCTAACGTTTGACATCTGTTTATTTCTTTATCGTTCATAACTAAAGTAAGGGACACTTTGCTCGTGAGATGTCGTCTGCTTGCATTGCGTAAAGATGTATTGAAAAAGAAAGTACAGTACTCGCATCAACAGCCAAAACCTGATGACCAGCTCTCCTGGCCAGTATTGTTACCGTTTTTCCAGCGAAATTGTCAGAATCTTGTACGGAAAATCTTAATTGATACTCTCCAGTACATGGAGCCTACCCTGTGGAATTGGAAGTGCTCTTTGGAATTTCATATCCCCTATAATAAAGTTACTTGCGTTCGTAAGTGTGTGGGACCTCACCTCTCTTACTTTTTACTTAGGGCTATTTACGAAATCCGAACTCCCTCCCACAGAGCCCCCAGTGAGGCCTGCAGGAGGTTCCCGTTTCCCGGCGTCTTGCCTTTCAAAATTTGGCAAAAAATGAATTTTGAAGCAAACTTCATTTTGAAAATGGTATAAGCAGCGCCATGATGTTTCCTACATTTCCTTTTTTTAAAGTTTGAAAAAGCTTCAAAATTCACAAAGTTACAGTGAAAAGCGCAAAACATTTTTCAAAAACGGGGATAAATCGGAAAAAAACACTTTTACATTTGTAATTTTAGCTTTTCGAATTTTTCATTTTGATCCATCAAAAAAATATGAAAATTAGCAAAACATCTATGCACATTCACTCCTAAATTATGAATAACATTGCATTAGTGAAAAAAAAGTTATCATGAGCTAAACACAAAAAAACGGACATTTTTGAAAATTCCGTTTCCCGTTTTGCCAACTTGAAAAATTTGGCCAAACTGCAATTCTCAAAATAACTTGATTTTTAAAATTTCATCAGCAGCGCCATGGTGTTTTCCACATTTTATCATTTTTAGTTTTGAAAAAACTTGAAAATTGACTGAAATAAAATGAAAAACACAAAAACTTTTTTGAAAATTCTATGAAAATTGGGAAAAAAGTTTTTATGCTTTGAATTTTATCTCAGTCAATTTTCAAACATTTTCCAAATACAAAAAAATCTTAAAATTGTAAAACATCTGTGTGCAAATAACACCACAAAAAGGTTTGAAATTGCATGAAAAGTTAAAAAGTTAAAATGAGCTGAACTGAAAAATAAGTTCCCTTACATGCTTTACTTCCCATTTTGCCCACTTTACATATTTGTCAAAAATTGAATTTTTGATCAATTTTGAACATGGAAATAAATAGCACCATAGGACCCTCAGGGTCACAAGTAAGGTATTGAGCACAATCAATCAGTCACCTTGAACATGTGACCTATTCTTAACTAGAAAATACTCATGAATCTTTCTAAAACCTTGCAAAGCAGCTGGGCACTCAATCTGGTACAGTACATAACATGTGGCCTGCTGTGATAGAAGTTGCTACATTTCTTCCAATGATGCCCAGGTGTGCATGGGCTCTCCCAGCTAAAGAAGTGCTGCATTGGGGCCCTAATCTCATACAGTGAAATACTGTGTGGCATTGTGGCCCTACCAATCCAAAGTAAAAGACAGTGAAATGTTGGGGCCTTAATGCCACACAGCAGTGAAATACTGCAGGACATTATGGGCCCTGATGTTGTGCAGTGACATACACTGCAATGTTCAGCCCCTAATGTCACACAGTGAAATACAGCACTGTGCAAAGTTAGAGACCTTACATTGCACCACAGTGAACTACTGTGGGGCATTATGGACCCAAAGTCATACAGTTAGATACTTTACAATGTTTAGCTCCTAGCAGCTCATAAAAATACTATGCAATGTTAGGGCCATAACATGACACAGAGAAATTTTGTGGGATTTCATGGGTACTTACATTGTACAGTACAGTGAATTATTGGACAACATTGAAACCTAAGATAGAAGAGTGAAATACTCTGTTTTATTTTATATATATTTTTTAGTGAAGTATTGTTTTTGAAGCATTTTAGGTACATGGCATGAGCATACAAATACCACATGCCTACAGTGGGATATTACCAATGTAATCAGTTGTAAGCAGGTGGCCCTGCACTGTCTTCTTGGTGTATATGTGCTCTATGTATTGGACATTTTAAAAATGCAAGTAAAATTCTAAACATGATGCCCAGGTGTGGCTGGGCACCCCCAGCTTGTCTACATAAGAACGTTGATGCCCGAGTGCGATGGGGGGTGAGGTCAAACAAATCGACTCTTCAACCCCCCCCCCCCCCTTATTTGCTTCAAAGAAGCGTCGGTCGAAATCTCTAGACAATTTACCGGAAAACGCAATCATGCGCCGAGTGAGCGAAATGCTCGTCAAAAACCCTGTCCCTCGGACAAAATGCATCGGATTTTTTTTAATGTAGTGTGTAATCAAAGAGAGATGTGCGAGGTAATATTAAATTACAGTGTAATACAAAAGTATGGAATTTTTGGGTAATAATTGAATAATATTCTGAAACTTGTGTCCAAAAAAAAAGCACAACGGTCGTAACACAGAAGAGCAACTCGAGTTTAACAACTCTGAAATTTAAAGGAAAATGATTTTTTCTACTTCCGTCAGTGAAAAGCTCAGTCATATATATTTTTTCAAATAAATGATCAAAATCAGTAAACATTTAACTGACAGTGACAGAATTTTTTCTCCCGTGGCAGTCGCAGTTTCAATGCATTCTCTATCACAAATCTGCTTTTTTATGTTCCCACTAATTTCTGGCCATTTTTCGAGCGTCATCAGTTGAAGAAAAGTTTAAAAACGCCTAAAAAATGTCCCCTTTCGTCTTTTCCTGCCTCAGCGGAAACACGTGAAATTATCCGAAAAAAATCGCAGTCTTGAATTTTTTTTTTAGACTGACGTTAAATAAGCCGAAAGGGGACTACATGCCTGTATAACTTGAATCGTCTGTTTAATAAGCATGCATTGAAGGCATATTTTAATAAGTTACGTTTTTGGCCCACCCCCAAAAAGGATAAATATTTCTTCTGTCACTTAAAACCGGACCGTTTGTGCTTAACTTGTTATTTGAGCCGTTGACAATAATTGTACAGTAAAATCCCGCACAATGGACTTAATTTTGGCAACAGACTTGTTTGTTATGTAAAAAGTCTGTTGTGCAAATTTAATTATGGAAAAATTAAATTTTCAATTTTTACCATCAATTTTAAATCAACAGAAGTCTGCTCGGTAATTTTTGTCCATTAGGCAGGAGTAAAAACTGCCTCCAGAGGTGGCCTGTTGAACAAAAATCTCTTAGGTGCGAAATCTGTCAGGTGGGTGTTGAGTGTTGACTGCATACCCTTCTTTTTTCGAATTTTCACCTGCTACCTTGAAGGCAATCAACACAAGCACTGCGTTTGTGATCATTCGATTAACTGCAACTCATTTAGTTTCGTCGGACAAATGAATTCCGTGAAAGGAAAAAAATTTTATTCGACTGGTCCAATCCGATCAGCATCTTGACACGCGGAAGCTTCTTTTCCTTTGTTGCCCTTCCGCGGAAATTCCATTTATTTTTTCACACTCGCGTCGAGCTGCACGAAGAAAAGGTGCGATCCTGAGAGAATGTTCCACAGCAGCGACTCTTATCACACAATGTCACGTCTGTAGCATACAGTCCTGAGTCTGAAGGAAATGAAATGGAACGACCTGCATTTCTCACACACGACAGACACGGAAAAGAAACGATTGCATCCGGCACGGAAGTGCTCTTTAAAGTTTCTGTCGTCCGGTAATTTTTATTTCACTTCGAAGGAAGCACCCGTAGCTAGGTGGAACAACTTGCCGTTATTGCCCAAAGGCTGGCATGCATATGCATTTTTATTCAAACTAGCTTCTTCTCGTTACTGTATTACCCTTTAATTCGAAAATGAAGGTGATAACTGGGCTTCTGTTTTAAGAACATGGGTACTTTTCCAAACCCACCAAGCACCCGGTTTCTTGACGCTGAGCTTATTTTCTCAAGTTATTTTAAATGCGATGAAAAACAAGTAGACAACAATCTTACGTGACATTTCTAAAAAATTATCATTAGTTAAGCTCACGCTCGTTAATATAAGGTAAGTCATCTTCGAGAAATAGATATTGAGTAATTTCTTCCTGAGAAAAAATATTCTTGGAGCGGTTTTTCTGAACCCATTTTAATTATTTTATATCGGTAAAACATGAGAAGCATGCAGAATATCTGGTGGATTTCTAACTAAAATCCGCCAGATATTTTGGTGGATTTAGATCTGTTCAAGTCAGGTCCATATTCCATGTTCATCCGATTCAAAGACTGTTATTCGGCCACTGAATTGACGAGAATATGTATTTCTGCCTTTGTTCGGTCAGAAATGTTTCCATGTCGAACGAGATGAAAGCACGGAAGAAATTCAGATTTCAATGTTCTCTCTCTCTCACTCTCTCTCACCGGTCTCTTCATCAAAGAACCGCTTCGAAAAATTTCATCTCATGAGTCAAGTTTGATCGAAAAAACTTGTTTCAAAGCTGGTCTGATATTGTTCGAATCCCGTAAGCAGCGAACTTCAGATGCATTTTCATTCAATAAAGAAGCAAACTAATCGAAAGTTTTGAATTCAAGTTCGAAAATGACTAGAAAGTGAAGACCTAAATCTAAATCTTGGCATCTATGCCAAGATATCATCAAAGTACGCCAAGGAAATTTTCAAAAAGATATTAAATACCGCGGTCCTGAGCTCTTGACAAACACATGACTAATTTTTCATGAGCCAACGCATGTTTAGATTCTTCTTCGAAAGAATCAATTCTTCATGTTTCAAACTTGAAAATGATTTCGACGGCTGCTCTAAAAGGATTTGAAATTACATGCTATTTCCTCATGATCAGAGGAGTCTTTTTTGTTGTTGCTCTTTTATTGGAAATGGTAACTATATTGAGATTCATATACCGAAAGTTACGAGATTTATTTGATTTACTGGCTTTTAGCTTTATCCCTTCTATTGCTTGAAGTGATTCTGACGAAGAAATGCTTCTTCCTTCGCCTTCCCGTAAAACACGGAAAATAATTTTGCAGAATAAAATCACCCAGAATCTGCCATTTCGACACGGAAATGGGCTCAAACGGAAAAATATTAGCACACATCTGAAACACTTAATTGATACACCATTCTCTACTAATTGATACAATGATTTTTTGAGAGGAAAAGCCAAAAATTGGAAACTTCTCGGAAATAAGTAGGAATGCATTTACTAGTTACATTGAAACCATTTGTCGAAAGCAATAGTTCAATTTTTCTTCGAAGATTATCAAATTTAAAAAAATGATACATTATTCTTTTAGATATTTTTGCAAAATGTCCATACAATAGCTTCTGTTATATAGTTTATGTCTGTCCAATTATGTCGGGGAGCGATATTTGTTGTCAAGCGTGTCTGTAATTCAAATTATCCGCATGTCGTGTCCTGCAAATGTCAGTGCCTATCTGCTTCACTTGATTCTCTCCACTCTTTTACTTGTTATACTGTACCTGGGATCAAGAGCCCAGCAGAGAGATCAAGAAACAAGTGTGTCTCATCAGACGTGTATGAAAGCCTTCATTTATATATGTATACATGTTGCTACATATATACTGGGTTTTCGATGGGCTTCGCTGCGCTTCGTTGCGCCAGCGCCGGGATCATCTGGACTGGCATGCGATACCTGACTGCACTCCAAGTCGACGTCAGTGACGAGAACAGTAGTGACGGGAGTGTACCCTATACTGGCTCACTTCGGATGGACGCTGGAAATGCGATAACCGTTGTATATGCGAGAAAGGATATATAGACGCGGGGGTCGTCAGATTACATGCATAGGGCTCAACTTTTCGACCCCCACTACATATACCCATATATGGGTGATGGGGATAACCGATGTGACGGGTATATGCGTGGAAAACCTCACCCCAAAGTCGAATATGTTCTTTCCTCGTCTTCGGAAATGACATATCCCCAAGGAAAGAAAATGAGGCATTTTTTTTCTTGGAAGGACTCCCTACCAATTGATGAAAGTCAAACTTTCTGCATATTTTCAGTATAAAAAGTCGATTTTCAGTTTTCAAACTCCTAATTGTTTTTATATTTTTATGCGTTCATCGAGCGAACATCTATCAGGGTTTAATTTCTTAATGCTTCAAGGACGTAAAGCATTAAGAACTGCTTAATGCTTTTTAAGCATTAATCATTAAGAAACTGAAACGGATCAAGAAATCGTGTAATGCTGTGGATCAATTTTAATTTAATCGCACTGGAAATTTATGATATACATGCGCGTACATGAAACAAACTTGCATTCGAA
Source organism: Notodromas monacha (assembly GCA_905338405.1). Classification (NCBI taxonomy): domain Eukaryota; kingdom Metazoa; phylum Arthropoda; class Ostracoda; order Podocopida; family Cyprididae; genus Notodromas; species Notodromas monacha. The sequence goes on along the minus strand of CAJPEX010004483.1, from coordinate 4,037 downwards.
AATTTACAAGTCAGGGATCAAATAAACGACTTTATACTTTTAAAAGTCTGAAAATTCAATTTTGATAAGCTTCATATTGTCAAGTTTCATTCATGAGCGCCGAAGTTATGCTGCCATGGTCTGGTCTAAGAAGTACTTTTTAAAATGAGTTGTTATTCAATTTACAGTAATTTGAATCGAAGGAGCCTCATGCTTCCAGCTCCATCCCCAGCCAACTCTTTCCGAACATAAAAATTAAGACTTCAATCATCGTCGCCTTAAATTGAAATTGGCGTAAAGAAGGTTATTTTTTAGATGAGATTTTAGATTCGGCTTGAATGCAAGATATATTATTGGCCGGAAAAGTATAAATTTATTTTAACCAAATGGAAGACATGCTAGTCGTTGTGAGACTCCAGAAATTGAAGGGAGACGTGGAATAAAAGGCACACTCTGATTCGTGCAATAAAAAACCGTACTTGAAATCGACGTAAGTACTATTCATTGAAATATGTAGGGAGATATGTGACGACTCTCAATTCTTACATCATATTTCTTAACTTGATACTTGCGTCGTATCATAGAAGCACAAGTTTACATCGTACTGGTGAGAGCTTTTGATTAATTCTCTCTCGCATCCGAAAAGTCCACGGAGTCATTGCTCGGGATCTGTATTAAATGCAAATTAAGCGTAAGCGCTATTGCTGTCATTCCCTGTAATGCCACGTAATACGAAGGGGCCTATCATCTTTGGGTATTGCTGTCGGGCTGTGGGCTGCGAGATTACCCTGAACAAGCCGCAGGAATGAAAGCGAACCCTCCACCCGTCTTATCTCTATATACTTCTGGGGAGGAACATGTGCGTAATTAGGAAAGGCATTATCGTTTAGGAAATGAGCACTGCTGCCTCAACTGGGCACTGAGGGAAGGGTAAGCAAACTTTATCAATACCCACGCGAGTTCATATCCAGATTTTATTACACTATATACACAATTGTTGGGGACAAAAGACTGGATGGCACCCACTTGCTTGTTTCATGTTGAAGGTATCCGAAAATTATTTCATAGCTAGCAATCCCTCGACTTGGAATGAAAAGCCGAGCCTATGAATTTATATTTATTTTTTGAAAATCCGGCAATCTTGAAATGCATCCTACTTATACAATTTTACTTCTGTACATTCATCTTATATACAGACCAGGGAATTCATCCGCTAAAATCTTGCTGATGTTTTCGGAAAGAACGAACATTCAGATGTCCGGATTGCGTGACGCGCATAAATTCCAAATAATATTGATCAAAAGTCAATAGATAATAAAGTTCGTGACCAATAAGCCGAACTTGCCTTTCTCCATGAAGTACTGGCCCAAAATGCTCCAATTCAGAATATACTGTATATCTTGCACATAGCGTACAATTTAACTACTACGGACGATTCATATTTAAGGTAGTGATTTAAAAAATAAAATAAAATTATAACAGCGAGGGTCACAAAAATATTTGCGAAGCATTTTTGATTCTGAGTAAGCACACAGGCTGTTACACCCAAACTGCTTCCAGCTGCTGAGATATAATTGGGTGTTTACTCATCCCGGCTTTAGCCCAACCAAAATGCGTCATTTTATCCCAACTTATAATTTCCAAACCTTGTCTTCCTGACAAATACGTACTATGAATTTTATGCAAGCACAGCCATTATTGCTTAATTTTTGCGCCTATGCTCAAAATTGTATGATACTTCATCAACAAAAACACTCGGAATTGCCTGGATGATAAGGTGCATGTTTTTCAAAAATCAAAATGCTGTAGTAATTTTTTTTTGCCTCTAAAAAATTGCTACGGATCACTCCTTAACAAGACGAGGTGCTTCGATCGAGAAATCCGAAATCGTACGTGAGCTAAAAAATCATGCACACACGAATTGAAGCTTCTACTGACACCTACCTGAAGAGGGGTCTTCTTCATGTTCAGTTCTCTTCTTTTTTCCGCGATGTCGCTGACATCTCATCGAAAACCTAGTTTCACGCCCATCTCACATGGTTAGCTGAATTTCTGTATTGTAGAAAAATAATATTATCCCAAATCTGAACGGCTGTCCGAGTGATTTTTTTGAAAATTATTGATGCTTTAAAATAAGTAAATTTCGATGACTTCTGTACAGTACATGATGCCTGACAGAGGGCTTCGCCGTTATTCTAGAATTTATTCCAGAACTAAGACACTTTTTTCGGATTCCGCCTACGGTAAAAATGTTGAACTGCTGGCATGTGTTCCTGTGATTAAATTCAGATTGGGCGGTGTGGGTAACCGGAATCCTATCGATTGTTTTCCAATGCTTTCTGCTGGGTTCTCCTGGTTGGCCACACTAAACTCATCTGTTGGCAGCAGAGCTGATGGATTATATAGCTTGAGGTGACAGCGAAAAAATATTTGGGCCCCCTAAGGTCACCATCCGACCAATTACTTCACATGAGGAAACCTGGCGAGGGTATATTTTTCAATAAAAAAAAGCCTAGAACGAAAAAAAATAGAATTCTCTGCTTGCTGAATAGGTCTAGAATCTTTAGACGAAGACAGCGCAAACTTCCAAATAAATAACATTGCTTATTTGGTGTTGTGTAGCATCCACTAAGCCTACATCTGTCTGTTACACCAGATTCCACCGATTTTTTCCCCATCTGACTTCATATACAGCTAAATTTTGCAAGAGATGACAGAAGAAATCCAACCCAGATCTGCTATCATTTCCTGACATGTTTCATCCGCGATTTTTCGAGAAAAAAAGTGGCATCACTTCATGGAATTGTATCCATCAATGAATGGTTCCCCTCCAAATATTTAAAGGATCTGCCTTGAATAACTGAATTTCAAATCGCTTTTAACGAAAAAAATCTTCCTTTTCAATTTACTGCAGCGCATATGCACTTCCTAGCTACCACGAGTTTTGTTTAGAATGTTAGACTGAATTTTTAAAGATATTCAATTTATGCTCAACTCCCCTGCAATATTGTATTTCCTCTGCGATCTCTTTTTTTTGTAATTTAAACGAATTGGATTTAAAATGTGCGGCTTCAATACTAAATTCCAGATTCAGAGATCTTCACGGTAAACATTTCCAAAATAAATAAATAAAATTTAAGGCGATGTGCACTTGTTGAAAATGGAGTTTCACCGGTAAATGTCACATAACGTACCACTAAGAGGAAATGAATATTCTTTTAATTTAACTCCTTACACCTGAGCGGTAAAGAACATGAATAAGCTCAAAGAATAGATCAAGTTCTTGAAAGGAAATGAAATTGAATTTATGGATCTTTTCATCGGAGAAAAATGGAAATCCTCCTCGTTCTTTTCTTGTTCAAAATTTTCTTCAATCTTCTGAAACTCGGTTGAGAAGGAATCTTCATGATGAGGACAAGTCACTATAGAGAAACGAATAAAAAGGAAACAAAAATACATGCAGAGAACAGTTTTTCTCTCTCATTACGATAAATTTTCCAGAAGAAAAACATTTCAATTCAAAAATAGGAATTGAAGGATTTCTGAACTTTTTTTTTCTGAAACGTTTTCATAAGTTCCACTAGTGCTTTCAAAATGATAGAATCAAAATAGTTGCATTCATGTTTTCTCTTCAGCTGTATGAAAAAATCTCTGACGTTTTATATGATTAAAGAATAATGCATTAATTATTATGGATTTTCGCCGTTTTATTGGATACAGCCATCTATGGATGATCAGGAAGATTTTAGCAATGCGCTTTCAAAAAGCCCTTCTTACTCCGGAGTCCGGAGCCCTTCGATTTTTTTCCACACAAAGCCAACAATTTTTTTTTCACAAACCGACAAATATAAATGTCTTTTTATAATTATTTATGAATTCAGTATAAAAAACGCTACGTTTTAAGCTGATGAATTTCATGCGAATCCCTCATCGGGATGTTTACTGAAAGCCTCGTTTTAATACTTTCCTAAGGACAAGCTGGGGGTGCCCAGCCACACCTGGGCATCATGTTTAGAATTTTACTTGCATTTTTAAAATGTCCAATACATAGAGCACAT
>CAJPEX010004482.1:0-16315 GCA_905338405.1 Notodromas monacha | reverse complement strand
TTTCAATATGTGAATGTTTGGAAAGAAAAACTTTTAAAAATGCTTCATCGAGTTTGGGGGACTTGATGTGCGGGAAAAAAAGAATTTTCGAATGTAGAATTTTATTGAATTCCTTTTAAATATAAGTACGATCTTTCCTAGATTTGTAAAATGTGGCACCCCGAAATTTTTTGATGCGTGTTCGTATTTGTGTCGGCTGGAAGAGCTTGACACTGTAAATACATTGGTTCGTATTACAGATGAAAATTGTTGGGAATGTTTGCTCATCATGCAGAAAGTATTCAAACCGTTTGATTTTCATGTGCGTGGAAATATAGCCAAAGTTGACACCTAATGAAAAATCTTTGAATTCAACTCGTGTGTATAACGAAGAGTACCACCGAAAATGAATCCAAGAAGGTTTGCGAGTGAAAAAGACGAACGTTATTTTCAATCGTCAGCGAAGTACATTATACGAGTACTGTACATTCAATATTCAAACCAATTCACAACGTCAGATAGTTAGAAAACTTCCTGACTTGAACTCTGATGCGCGAATTGCCAAAAAAATTTTGACATTACATGATGCACAATGCAGTGAGACATCAATACTGTATGCGGACACCCTGACATATGGACAATTCGACTTGGGGACTCACTGGAAAATAAAATTTAAAAAATCAGGCCCAACATCTGGACATTTGCTCGAGTTAGGGACATTTTCTGTAATTTTCCCAAGAAATCAAAGCATTGTTTTTTAATTTGATGTATTTTGAACACATCAAGCCATATATATTCAAAAAAATTGAAAAAATATTTCATGATAAATTCACTCTAATTCATAATCAAAAGCAAGCTGATTTTGTGCTTCTTTTTTCAGAGTTTTGTTTCTATCATCTGTGCATATTCCAGCAAGACTTGTTCTTTTTCTTTGAATTTTTTATCTCCACGTGATACCAAAAGATCAGATTCTATGTGTTTTTGTTTTGCACTGTTATTTTCTACAAAACTTGAAGTTGAGGGAAACAATTTTTATAAGTTTGTTCTAGGACATATTTCTAGTTTTTGACAAAAAGGAGTACCATTTAAATACATTAGTGTTGAAGCCCAAGGGAAAATTAGACATGACTTTGGGACATTGTAACATCAGTATACTCTTGATACACCAATTATGTCCTCATCTTGGGGTCTCACTGGGATTTACATAAATAGCAGGAGTTGAAATCAAATACGATCTATATTTATCGTAAGCCTCCTCAACAGCATCTTCTAGATGTCCAATATCTCTTGAACAGGGCATAACCGCATTCAATCAAATATCATCAGACGCCTCTGTTTTTCAATTTAAACATTGTAAAAGGGAGGCATCCTTTACGCATTCGGTTGTATCTTGTATCCTACACATGCGATGACACAGTGAATTCACAGCAAACTATCTCTGGTACATCAACAGGATAATAAACTAGCTAATACAGTATATAAGAGAGTTCTCACAAAAGTTTTTCAAAGAGAAATGAAAATGGCGTATACTTGAGCTGGAAAAAAAGTATTCTTTAGAGAAAACATATTCTTTGGCACACAAACAAATCAGCCCTGTTTGACAACTTTTTTTGAATGTTTTGCAAAATTCACCCTGGCAGCAAACACATTGGTGGCTGTGAAGGCAGCCATAGATGAAAATGGCGGAAATACCTTGGAAGACCTGGAGGCAACCCTTTAAATTAATGCATTGATTTCAAGTACTGTATTCTGAGAGGAAAGCTGGGCTAAAACAACAAAAAACTGTAGAAAGTGCGCTCCTCATCTGTTGAGTGGAGAGCTGCTGCTTCATTTGTGCTCAACTTCATTTTCGCAAAAATTAAGCTTTCAAATACCTGTCATAATGTCTTTCAAGCAAAGCCTTCTTGTATCTGCAAAAATTTTAAGAAACTTTACTTGTCTGCAGAAAGTTTTTCGGAATTTACCGGACCGCAAAAAATTGTTCATGGAAATTTGCTGGACCGCGGGCACAAAAAGGTCGGGAAACACTGATTTAGATGAATTCCTGTAACCGATAAATACAGTAGCTGTTCCGAACGAAACACAAACAATTAAGTCACGGGAACCAAGCACTAGCACATCAGAGAGAAGATTAATCATGAACTCGAATCATATACATGATCCCTACATACCGCGATACAATTATTGCAACGATGAATCTTCATTAAAACATATAATACTGTACCTCGAATAATGAAAACATCCAAAATCGATTCATTGAACGTCTCATTTTAACCCAAAACGTGTTACGCTTTCCTGTTGCGGAGAGTTGAATCATTTGTCTGTCGGTTTTCATCCATTCTCCATTATCATGGAAGATGATATCAAAGCTCAAGAGATTTCGACATAATTAAAGGGCGTACTGTATAATCACCACGAAAAAACGTTTACTGTTTTCAATCAGATATTCAGACGAGCCTCTAAAATTATTAGCAGGTGTGTCCTTTACATCCAACCGGAAGCGTGAATACGAGTTCGGAATAGGAATATTACCGTAATCATACCATACCGATTTTTCCGTTAAATTTCGCAGGAAAACTGCTCGTAACATCTCATTATATGTGAGATGGAAAAGGCGTCCAACTCCGGAAAAAAAAACCATGAATATTGGTTCTTTCTGCAAGTTATGCAGAAAAAAAATGTCACTTACTCGGCAACCGCCCTCTCGGCAGCTGCAGCCGCTATCCGCCGACGAACTAGCGCAGTTTTACTCGTATCCGCTTCCGTGGTATTGGCCTCTCGGTCCGTACCCGCCACCGATTGCTCCGTGAGTCCCATGAGCGACTCCGCCACTTCCGGCGGCGCCTCCGCGTATATCACGGAATCCGAAGAGCTTTGCCCTGAGTACGAGGTATTCGACGTCCCGGTCTCGGAAGGTGATGACTGCTGGGCCGCGGGGGCGGGACCTGCGCCATGCTGCGAGGACGCGGGGGAGGGAGCCTGCGAGTTGGTAACCGCCAGGGGCGGGCCCTTCTCGGCGTAGGACGGGAGGAGGGGTCCCGTGCCGGAACTGGTCGACCGATAGGACGACGCCTGGGGCTGATGCCGGGGATAGGAGGCGGTGATTGATGGCGCGGGTCCGGCGTTGGCCTCGCTGTACTGACGAATCAATGACACGTACCGCATGAAGCTGATTCAAAAAAACTACTTATACAGTGAAATAAAATTTGACTTTCTGCCGCGTTTATATTGAAAAAAAAAAGGTGATAGCTTATACATAAGACATGGTTACGAGGTCCTTTGCGATTTTAGGCAGGTCTAAAATTTGTAACGTTTGATTGGAAAATACCTCACACTTCCATAAGCACCAAAAAAGGCACAAAAAAACATCCCGTTAAACCCGGACACAATATTGTTCTCGTAGCTTTATTAGTTGCGTAAGTGATGATTTCGACAGATACGCGGATATCTCAAACCTAAGTAACTTGGAAATTTCAAGTTTACTGCATGTTGAGATTTTTATAAAGAATCATGAAGGGCGAAAAATATTTCAATATATTCGGTAAGAAAGGCTCAACTATTTCCTCTTTTGTCGAGCAAACTTTGATTTCAGGTTTCAAGTAGTTCTCTGTATTTTCTAAGCACCAAAAATGCTTAAAGAAACATCTTTTTAAGTATTTTTGGAATTCGTCATGTAAGAGAAACCAACTGTTAGTTATACTGTATGAGTGCATCTATTAAAATGGCCAAATAAAATTCCAAATACTTTAGTTATAACAGTGCTAAACTTTTTGTTCAGTTAATACTTTACTGAAACGGGTTTTCAAGTATGAAGAAGACTGGTACAGTGAACAATGTGAATATCGTAATTGAAATAAAGCAGTTCCAGGGGAATGTTTCCGGTGTAAACATATTTTTATTCAATCCCCATGGTAATGCAAAAACAACATGGACAAAATAAATTGAAATGCGACGCCGGGATTTTTTTTAGAAACATTCCTCTGGAACTTCAACAATTTCATTTGAAGACGTGACTATTTTAGAGATCAGATATGCAACAAAAAAAATGGAGAGAACTGAGTGAATGAAAAATGAATCCTCTAAAAGAACTATAGTGTTTCAAAAATTCAAGCTAAACGGCTGTACTGATACTGTAATTTTATTCACGTTCTGTATTCGAGCTGTGAATTTCGAAATTGTGCGTCCATTTAGTCTGCGTGCCTACTTACTTGAAACAAAAAATACAGTATTCTTCAACCGCAAGGGATATTATGGCCGTATTGAGTTCAATAAATAATTTACAAACGCCTCATACTCGGCAGTGAAAAAATGAAAATTAAAAAATCGAATGAAAATGCAAAAAGATTCAACATTTCGCGACCGATTCAAAGGTGCGAGTTAGTCTGACTCACAGTGGCTTGCGCCGGTGGTCCGTACGTATCCGTGGGTGCCGGGACTGGTGCTCCATAACCGGCAGATGGCGTTGCGGGAACACTGTAGGAATCAGCTGGTGCAGCAGCGGGGGCTCCGTAGTTGGTCGACGGTGCCACCGCAGGGATACCTTGAGCTGCATTGCGAACTGCTGTGGTTGAATGTACAACAGGTGCCTGGTATGACACTGGGGCTGGTGCAGGAGCTCCATACGAGTCACTTGGTGCCTCAGCAGGGGCGCCGTAGGAATCAGCTGGTGCTGGTGCCGGTGGACCATAAGAATTCGTTGGTGCCGGTGCTGGCGCAGGGGCGCCGTATGTCACAGCTGGTGCGGCTTCAGGTGCACCATAAGAATCGGCTGGTGCTGGTGCAGGGGCGCCATAAGTAGAAACTGGTGCCGGTGCTGGAGCAGGGGCTCCATAAGTAGAAACTGGTGCCGGTGCTGGTGCAGGGGCTCCATAAGAATCGGCTGGTGCTGGTGCAGGTGCAGGGGCGCCATAAGTAGAAACTGGTGCCGGTGCTGGTGCAGGGGCTCCATAAGAATCGGTTGGTGCTGGTGCAGGTGCGCCATAAGTAGAAACTGGCGCAGGTGCTGGAGCTCCATAAGAATCGGCTGGTGGTGCTTCAGGTGCCCCATAAGTTGCAGTTGGTGCAGCAGGTGCGCCATACGTTTCAGCTGGTGCTGGTACAGGGGCACCATAGGTATCTGCTGGTGGAGATGATCTGTACGCCGCAGCTGGTGCAGGAGCTGGTGCTGGTGCCCCGTAGGTGTCAACTGGAGCTGGAGCTGGTGCTGCTGGGGCACCATAAGTAGCTGGTACAAAATCCGGAATCGGGGGTCCATAGGTGGAAGGCACGTGGTAATTCACGTGGGGAGGCTGTGAAAAAAAAGAAATGTGTTTAAAAAAATTGAACTTAAGATCAAACTTCCAATTTAAAACCAATACAATTTAAAACTAAAGTTTAAAAAAGAGAGAAGCATTAAAAAGTAAGGTCAATCACCATGGAAATAAAAATCGTTCAGAACTAGAAATACTTTCCCTGTCAAGGACTGACCAGAATACCCAGACAATAATAACTGAACAAATGAAAACTTTGAAATCTAAGAAATTTGATCCAAATCCTCCTAAAAATATCCGGTTTTTTCCGATGGAATATGAGATCATAGTTCATATTCAGTCTCACAAAATACTTGAATTATCGTCCGTTAATGAAAAACCCCAGGCGTTATATGGTTTATACTCGTTCAAGGCGCGGAAATGGAAAACAAACCTTGGGATGGTATTTGACACCCAGTCTGAAGTTGCCATAAACCGGGGGAGCCCCAAACCCCTTGTTCTTGAAACCCTCGTCGAAGGACTTTTTCAAGGCCGGCTTCCCCTTGAAGAATCCCTTGACATCCTCTGACCAAACGTCCAATCCATCCTTCAAGCTCTGCTTGTAACCATCGAAAAGCGACAAGATGCCGGTTTGGTCCTTCAGTTTCGGGTGTGCATACGCCACCACGGGGGGACCATATTGAGGCACGCCGTAATCACCTGATAACGACATAAAACAGCAACTGATTTTGGCCTTCTTCCAGTTCGCAGACTAACCCTTTCATCGACCGCAAAATATAAGGCAAATTTACCGGAATATTCTTCACCTCTTTTTCTCATCAGATACTGGACAGTTGGTAATTCAGTTAGAAACTACAAAAAATTACGTAAACAGCTTCTCAAACTTGACCTGAACCGTAACCTTCGATATCAAACAGAAAAATAGAGGAGAAATTATCTTCTTGCAAAAATTTTGAACACTATAGAACACTTTCGAAAATATTTTCCATATACGCCAAGTCTTTTGGGAGCGTAAATTCCGTATTTGACACTTGAAATTGCTTTATTAATTGGCCAGAATTTTCAACTGAGGAATCTCTTGCTAAAAATCTGTGTCATCGGAGGACAAATGTTGAATAACGAGCGGGAAATTAGTCCTCAAACGGGTTCTAGAAATCGTAACATTGCCGTTTCGGTTCAGCAGCAGGATCAGGCCTCTAGAATACGCGTCGATCGTCGTTCTAATCGCGTGAGCATACACGACGAAAATAGTCAAGACGGAGAAAACGAATCGAAACGCGTAATGACAGTAGGAAAAAGGTTTAATTGAGATGGGATCACCTGAATAACTCTGGCTGGGCACAGAGTAGCTGTTTGATGCTGGTGGGGCTCCATAACTGGGTTGCGGTGCTGGGGGTGCTGTTGAATGCAAAAAAATTAGAACATACAATTGCGTTAATAATCGGGATATTAATAACCGGATTTCCAAAAGAAAGATACTGACAGCATGAAAATTCTAACGATGCAAATCGGAACCGCAGCAAAAGTGTGCGTTGACGAAACCCACTACGACTGCGTCACTGTCAACGCAGTTTTTTTTCCGCTGATTTTCATCGGGAATATTTTTACGGAATCTCATCAATTCTTTGTCGATAAATTCGTCCCTCTAGCTTTCAAAAATTCCATATTTCGATGTTCGGTAAAAGACGGTTTTTCAAGTAGAAAATTGTGATATAATTTGATAAATTCGCAAAAATCGACAGATTACCATCACTATACAAAAAGGAATTTTATATATAGTATGATCATACCGCAGTAGTTACGTCAAGTAATTTTGGAATTGAAAACAAAATAAATAAATGGTAGTAATCAAACTGTACTCTTGCCATGATTCAATTTGTTTAAATTCCATTTTCCAACTTATCCTTTGTGAAGATGAATTGTTTTTCGCTACTTTGTCTCGAATCTCAGCCCCACACAAGATGGTTATTTTATAGTCGGAAACATCGCTATTGACGAAGAAAATCGATGGCTCGGTTTTCTTGTATTGCTCTATGCAGCAGATTTTGTCAGCACAAGTTTCGCAAAATAGTCCATAACTGTTCGGAAAAGCTCACCCTCGTAGCCGACGACGGGTTCAAGGAAAACGTCGGGTCCTCCGGGTCGAATGTTGCCCTTGTTGATGATACGGCCCGCAAAATCTCCTGTCGCAAAAACACCGCATTGCGAAAAAATGGCGAGGGCGCATGCGATCTTCGCATACTGCAAAATCCACCAAAAATTTCAACTTAACAATAGCCCGTTTCGAAATTCAAGATTAGGGACCGACAGAATTTTATTGATGAGCTGCGAGACATTATTTCATCATTCGAACATTATTCAGTAAGACTTGAATTTGCAGACATTATAATTATTCATTTTTTTTAATTATATATATGCTTGAATGATTTTTTTATAAAGACATGTAAATTTTTCTCTCAAGAAAGAAAAGCAAAAGCGTTCTCGGTCCGCAATGGAAATCTGAGGATTTCGCTTTTGCTGAAGGAAACAGGACAAAAATCGGGAATCTCGTGGGATTTTTTACCTGTCGAATAATTCGTGGCATGCTTGTCATCCGCAGACGAACTCGACGAATAATAATTACCTAATCGATGCGTAAAAAATGGCACAAAAAAATTATCTTCACCACTGATAGAACCACCTTCAATGTCAATTTCACGTTTTCAGGGCACGAAATCGACGTTTTAATAATATCGTAGTTTTATTGACGCGCAGAATATCGTCAATTATATTATATATTTTTTGGTATATTGTCAACCTCAATATGTTGGTAGTCTGTTCTCTTTTTTTTCAGCAGGGCTGGCTGTCACAAAATTGCCTTAAATCCAAGATCTTGCTGAAATTTCCCTTTTTTCCACTATCGAAATGGATCCCGGTTTTTTTTTTCTTTTCTTCTCAGTAGGAACCCTTCACACCTCCACGACAAGAACCCCGAGTGAAGACTGAAGGAAAATCTTTAAAGATGTTCTCGGGAATTTCATGAAATGCCCAAAGAAAGAAACAAAACAAACGCTTATCCCTCCCAACGGTTGCAACCCCTTTCACTCGATTGGCCACAGAACCCGGAATTTCGTCCTTGGTTCAAATTTTTGCCCAATTTCAAGCCCTGTTCAGTCACGGAACCCACACGCATAATAAAAGAACTGAAGACAACCTCAGACTGGGTCGCTATGCCGAGGTCAAGCGAGTGACGACGACAAAAAAAAAAAAAAAAAGAAAAAAAAAGATGAACAAGGGATCATCCCCCGAGGAATTCATCACACTTGCTGGTTCTTTTTTCCTCGTAAGACAATTCAAGCGGGAAGACGCCACATGAAGGATTGAAATTTGACCCCTGTTGGGACGAGGACTAGCTCGAAGCAAGCCCCAAAAATTACTGTTGAAATTTTAAAACTTGTTTTTATTTCACCGCTCGAGACGAGCGATGAAAAAAAAATGATGACGTCCTTGTTGGGACTTTTTAACCCGATCCGCGCAACAATTGTATTTACACACTTCCAGAATTCGAAACCAAAAGAGTTGGACGTTCAATTGACACTACGATACTGTAATTTCAACTTGTTGCAAAGCATGACCTATATTTGACCATGCAGCTCATTCGAATCCCTTTTGTGATTCAGGATCCCCGCGTTTCATCATCGGATCCTTCAATTCAATTATTGGTGAGATACTCCATGTCGAATATCCTTTCACTGCATTTTACATCCATTATTTTCTATAGATTAATTTGCACAAGTAAAGAATAATAAGAATGCTGCAAATCACAATAACGCATTACAATGAATAATCCCACAAATCTCTCGCTTAACCCCATATTTGAGATAAAAGGTCCGTAATGAAATCAAGTCACGAAACTCATCGCAGAATATCAGTTCCTACTTCATTACTTTAGGTGCATCATATTGCTTATACCTGTACACTTGTATAGTTTTTGGGTTTCTGGTAATAAGCTTTAGAAAAAATTAAATTCCACTACTGTACATTTGGCGGGAATAAAAATAAATCTGATTTAGTGTATTTCTTTCTTTCCGTGGGAAGGCCTTGTGCGTCCCACCAGGTCTCAAAAAGCAAAAAAAAAAAAAAAAAAAAAAAAAAATAAAAAAAAAAAAACGCAGTAAATTTCAAATCATTGTTCAGATTACAAATTTTTTAGACATCAATAACGTTTAATTATATTTACAATGTACACTGTATTCTGCCTGCATACGTCAGTAAAAAAATCCCAAATTTATTCTACCGGGAAATTGCAACAATTCAACGGTAAATTAGGTAATTCACAAATAGTGTATTATTGTATATTCTTTTTTCTCGTGTAGTTTGTTTTTCTCTAGAGCATGATATGGAGCCTGCAAACCATCGTGCATTGTTTTTCAAAATTATGAAATGCAATTATTCCCCGCATCATGCTCTAGAGAAAAACAAACTACACGAGAAAAAATAATATACAGTAATACATTATTTGTGAATTACTTAATTTCCCGTTGAATTGTTGCAATTTCCCGGTAGAATATATTTGGGATTTTTTTACTGACGTATGCAGGCAGAATACGCATTAAAATCCTTCGCTTTTCTTTTAGAGCTCACACTGCCATGACGAATCGACTCAGGAGCATGTGGGCAGTGATATATTTTTTGACAGGTAAAATTTATTTTCATTTCATGAATGTATGTGTAGCTTACAATAATTCCTTTTGTTTGTTATAATTCCCAGGATCATATATAATTTGAAATAACTCAATTTACGAAGCTCTTACATATTTAAAAAAAAATATCGGCTATGAAACACTCGGCTCCATGATAAAATCCCGTAGGAGAAAAAATCGTGCGGCCCAAAAATCCCGTGAGGCCGATAATCCCGTAGGCCGAAAAATCCTGCAGAGTCCGAAAATCCCGTAGGTACAAAAATCCCGTATACAACAAATTTGTGATATTATCTCTACGTTCACTGAACTGTTCACTTCTCCAATTATTTTCAGTTCTACTTTGCCCTCAAAACATGAATTTTTACATCAAGAAAACCTCCTTTGATATCTACATATATGGTGATAGTCTGTAAATAATTTCTAAATAAGTCTAAATGCAGTTATATAAGTATATTTCATCTCGTCAAATTTCAATTTCAATGTACAGCCCGTGATAGAGCATGCAATTTTTTTTTTATTCAACCAGCCATTAAACTTAACAAGATTCCCATCCAAAGGCCACAGAAGAGTAAATGCAGTTGGAAGGAAAACTCAATGCTAATATCACAATTTTGTAATATACGGGATTTCGTGCCTACCGGATTTTCGGACCCTGCGAGATTTTTTGGCCTAAGGGATTATCGGCCTCACGGGATTTTCGGGCCGCAGGATTTTTTCTCCTACGGGATTTTCTCCTGCACACGAAACGCTCATACATATTTTTGAAAATGACGGGCAGGGGGGCTTTCCGAAGGGGACTTTTGGTTTGGTACCTTTTGGGCCAGTGGATTTAAAGTCATGGGAGATTTTCTCGATTACTTCTCAGCCCAGATCTCCTGGATCAGCTGGCAACGCTTGAAGATCCCTGTCTGACTGACCCCAGAGAAAAGGAAATCTATTCAACGTTAGCGAATCATTTACATTCACTAGCATCTCATACATCGGAATGGAGACATATTACTCAGAATATTTTGAGCACTACAGTACATAAAAGCTGATTATACCGGCGTCGCAGTTCCTATTGGTATTTGGATGAACAATAAGCGGTGCTTCATCGCAGGAAATGTCTCCGTTAGAAAATCATCATCGCCAAATGCGGTCCCCCGGGGGACATTTCTGCTCACTGGGTTTTCTTATCTCTGACATATATAACGACATGGTGCCAGATGCGAAGTTTTTTTTAAACTACGCAGGAGGGATTCTAACCCAGATAACTATCACATCGTGGCATCATCGTCTAAAAATTGCCTGAACGAATTGTGAAAGAAATCTCCTCATATCATGACTTATTTCATCAGAAGTTTCCGCCCATCATGGTAATCGCTGAATGCCAACACAAATGCCCACCCAAGGTCGATTCCAAGGCTCTTTCTCTCAACAGCAGACAACATCTGCAGTCTCGAAGCCTTCATCAATTACGCCCGCGGGGGATCAGATTTTGCGACGCAAAAGGTACCCGGCGGGAGAATACGTCCGAGGGACAAGGTAGCAAATTCGAGTGGACGAAGTAAGTCCAGAAACATCTGATATTTCAATATTTGGGAGCTTCAAAACAAGATTGGAAGGGCTGAACAGTTCTGCACATGAAATGGGACAGGTGTAGTCCAAAAGCCCCCCCTAACTTTTTTTTTTAATCGGATGCAAGTTTCTCCTCAATCATGATGTATACATTCATTCTTGACTATCACTGACAAATAGTTCACAGACAACACAAATACATTGATTGTGTCACAACAATAACAGTTTAGACAGAAGTAATTGCATCAAAAGTTGGATAGAATTTGGTTTCCACCCCCTTGATGCAGAAATCAGGAATTTGCATTCTTAACCATAACTGCACCTTTCACCAGCATGAAAGGGGCTGGTGAAAGGTGAAAGCTACTGGTGGGCAAGAACCAATATGTTCCTAAGTTGAGAATATAAAGGGATTCTTCCCTTGCAGTGGTCATCAGTGATTCTTTGAATGTCAAAGCATCATCACTTGCTGATTTCTGCAAAACCTACAGTTCACCTAGTTGATCCAATGGCTGGTGCACTTTGGATCATCAAAAATCAGAAGGGTGGTCAAAAGGCATACTACAATGGCTATTTATTCATGGTTAAGAATGCAAAAGCCAGTACTAGATGCTGGGAATGTGCTAACCAGAAGAGATATGCTTGTAAAGGAGCCTTAGTGACTGATCTGGATGATGAAGAAGTTCTGAAGGCAACAGCACACAATCACCAGGCTAATGAAACCAAACTCTATCCGACTTTTGATGCAATGACTTCTGTCTAAACTCTTATTGTTGTGACACAATCAATGTATTTGTGGTGAAATTAGAAGGTGAAAAAGGTTGAGTTTATAGAAAAATAAAGGGGTACACACAATCAGCCTGGTTGAGGCCAGGGTTTTTACACCCAGAAGAAGATTTGTGTATGTTCAGATTCAAATATACAACTTTCAGATTCAAATGTACAACTTCCGGACTCAAATATACAACTTTTGGACTTGACTTTGAGTTTTGATTTTGACTTGGAGTATCATGAGTTTTGCGTTGAGATGGAGTTGGATGCACAATGTTTTTCTTCTTGGAGATCTTGGTCCTTTTAAGGTTTCAAGCTTCCGGAAAAACCGGGGGAACCTGGGGTTCCGTTTCCTTGGGGGAAGACTTTCCCGTTAGAGCTGGATCAAATGGTTGGCTTCTGCTGAATTTGGCACGGCCCAATCAATGGGCTTGTTTGTCTTAATGATTGATGGACCTCTGCAGCAACAGAGCTCACCGTCGAGGTCAAGCTCTTCGTTCAAGGAAACAAGCAATTTCTTTTCTTGAGTTGGTGCATTTGATGGATTTAGCCGTTTTTTCCTGCCTTTCATGTACAATGCCTTGAGCTTATTAATTTCAGCAAGGACTTGGGTCTTTTGAACTTTTTAGTTTTCTGTTCCTACGGGGAGGAACGTGAGAAATGCAATCTGCTGATTTCTCAGACAACAGGGAAAATGGCTTTTCCTCCAGAAGGAAACAGCATTTTCCCAAGAAGGGTAATAATTCTTCAGTTAAGTTTGACATTTTGCAAACATAGACAGCTTGAATTGCTTGGTGCAAAAAACACCGCCATAAAAGTTGTCACCGAAAGAAATAGTTACAGTGTCCTACGCCATGTTTATAATACTGCTCTCTACTGTCAGGCCCAGCACAAGGCCAAGTACCAATATGTTTGTAAATTGAGTACTGTATATAAAGGGATTTCTCTCCTTCAGTGGTCATCAGTGATTCTTTGAATGTCAAAGCATCATCACTTGCTGACTTCTGCAAAATCTACAGTCCACCTTGTTGATCCAATGGCTGGTGCACTTCAGATCATCAAAATCAGAAGGGCAGTGAAAAGACACACTACAATGGCTATTTATTTACAGTTAAGAACTCAAAAGTGAGTACTAGGTGCTGGGAATGTGCTAATGAAGAAGGAGATGAGATAAGATGAGGGCCACATCAAAAAATAAATAACATTGAGAGCATCAGTTACACTGACAAAGAGGCTGCAGAAGGCAATTTTGAAGATTATTATTCAACAGTCATTTTGAGGACTAATAATGAAACCAAGCAGCCCTTCTCAGAGCCACCAAACACTACTATGAAACTTGCAGCCATTTAAAAAAAGTGGGGGGGTTTTGATGGTTACTGGTCGACTAAGGTCAACGAATAGATTTTCGTGGCGGCAAGAACTCGGAAGGGGTTCCTTAAGAAAAAGAAGCATGCTACTACATGTTTTGCCATAATGACCCAATTTTTCAAGCCGTAGCGACAAGTTATTTTCCATTCAAGTCCTTTGTTTTTCTTTACGCCGCTGTGAAACCGTTCCTTTCTGAATCGACGGTTGCAGAAAAATCAACAACAGTTAGGGATTTTTTTAATCACTGTTCTCAACCTTGTTGACATTCTGACGAATTTCTTACTTTTTAATGTACGATGAATGCTTGCACAGCATATGTAGTACAGTATTTACAATGGCAGCCATTGCACCAACTACGTCTACCTGAAAAAGAATATAAAATGTATAAGGAATAGTACCTAAAGAAAAGATTAGAACATTTCTTTCCATTCTATCGTTTAAATGCAGGGATTAGAAAATATTTTTGGAGATTATTCTTTACTTGAATATACAGGGCGCATTGCTGTACAAGATGTAAATGTCTGATAGGTGTCACAATCAAGGATCACTTGCCCTGTCTGATATCAATTTTTACAATGTTTTATACCTCATGAGAATATTTTACTTTTTCTCTCACGCTGTGAAGTTTCCGTTCGGTTGGTCCGAAAATAAATCACAACGAATAAAAACACCAATGGTTTTCAAATCAACAACATATTCAATTTTCTCTCGCCTGAACGCCCCGAGAAAAACCGATTAACCAAGAACACATGATGCACTTCGGTGTATTATTGATATCACATGCAGCTGATGCGTTCGTCATAAGACAACGTTGGCGGAATGTCTTCAATGAAAACCTGAATTAGTTTTTTAAATTTCATTCCCTTCAATGGTTCCAACGCTTGTTCTGTAACGAAATTCCATGACTTAGAGTTTCTTCATAAAAATCCCCCAAATTTGAAAAATTGTATGCACAATCCGAGGTTTTCTTGAAATTGAGCATCAAGTTGATCCTTGGAAAATCTGAAAAATAGCAGAATTCAAATAAAAATGCATTAGTTATTGTGCTGAACCAGCGCTACTAGACTATTGATTCAAAAGTTTGACGAGCTTTGCAACCCTCATCATTCTGAGATTCACATCTTGTAACTGTTTCGATCGAGGAAAAATTAATCAATTCTTGAATTTTCTATACGTATCCACCCAAGTTGAACAGGTGTAGAATGAACGAAAAACGTTTTGAATCTACACCTCATCCCAGAATGCAGCTCAGGTTTACCTTCAGTTATTGAATTTTTCACGAATTCGGGTGCAGTTTGTGCTACGAAATACTGTAATAGGATTAATCGAAAAATCTTTCCTAGAAATAATGCCTCCGAGTTGGGTTAGTAAAAAAGAGCATTGCTTCGATGATAGTGTTTGAATTAGGTATGCTCAATGAAAATGTCATGTCCAAATGGGCTCCATGATGAAATCCCATAGGAGAAAAAATCCCGCGGACCAAAAATCCCGTAGGCCGGAAAATCTCGCATGGTACGAAAATCCCGTAGGTACAAAAATTCCGTACGTACAAAAACCCCAATGAGTACTACAAAATTGTAATTTCGTCTCTATGGGTTACCCATAAAACTGTCTGGAAGGGATAAAAATCTGGCGGACTTTTTATAGATTTTTTATTTTATTTCTTATACATCATGTACTGTAAATTGAATATTGAGATTGAAAATGAAATACAGTATCACTATATATATGTAACTGCATTTAGACTTTTTTGATACTTATGAATTGTTTAAATACTGTACCATTTCCTTTTGTAGTTTTCAGGCTACGTTTTTCTGATATGAAAATTCCTTTTTTGGGATTTTTGCACCTATAGGATTTTTGTACCTACCGGATTTTCGGACCTTTCGAGATTTTTGGGCCTATGGGATTTTCGGGCCGCGGGATTTTTCCTCCCACGGGATTTTATCCTGCACCCGTCCAAATGTCATTTAGGATTGGGAAGAAAAAGTTGCTCAGATAAGGACTGCGACAGACAAATTCGTGACAGCAAAATAAAACCGCGATGGACTTCATGAACTCTGAAATGGAAACAAAAGAAATTAGTTGATTCGGGTTCAATTCATACATCAATTCAAGTTTGGACGTTCTTATTTTTGAGATTCTGCAGTTTTAGAGTCACGAAAACTGGGGTGCGTGTCTTCCTCCGGGATACAATTGATCAAAATTGTAGACTGAAAAACTTGCGTGCGGGTTTTACTGGAGGCCACGTGGTAATCGAGAAAATACGGCATTTTTACTGTTGGATTTAAACCGACTTCGCATACCTTTCTTTGAATTTGACAGCAGCTTGCCGTCTCTACCCTTTCTCAACGCCAACACTGCGAAAAGGGAAAAATTGAAATTTTTTTCCAACACCTCGAGCTTCACGGTTTCATCAAAGAGCGAAAACAAAACTGAACCTCAACAGAACAAAGACCTAGTCAAAAGTTACTTCTCCAACAGAATCGCGAAAAAGTAAGTCAGGCCTTGCCACAGCTATCTCTGTGATTTCAATGCTCAGAAAATAGAGTCACCCTTCTTGATCCTTAGGGAACCATGGACAGAGATCCTCGGGGCAGCTTACCTCATTTCTTCAAAGAAAACAGTCTCTCCGGAATGTTGCACGAATTCGTTTCAACATTTGATCTCAATGAGATCGTCCCGTATGCAGCACGGAATCATGACTAGCCC
>CAJPEX010004481.1:6108-21464 GCA_905338405.1 Notodromas monacha | reverse complement strand
AGAGAGCTAGAAGGAAGTCCCTCTGTGCTATAGGGCATTTTTAAAATTAGCTGAATGGATGGGAAAATGATGCAAAAAGTACCAAAAAATTTATCTTGCATAGATCTTAGGTTGGAAACATCTGTTTCTTGCAATTAAGCCTTATAAAAATTGATTTTCCTAAAATTTATTTTGGAATTTTATTCTGCAATGTCCCCAGGTTGAGTCAGTGTCCTCATGTTGGGTTTTTTTAATGATTTTTTTGTTAAAGAATAAATGTCCCCATGTTGAGGCGTCCGCATGTGGGGTTCTCACTGTAATATGCAGTTGATCCTTTCTAAGTCAAATTTCAAGGGACCAACAACAAAATGAAACTTATGGAGGTTTCCACTTGGGGAGGTTTTGAATTACACAGGTTTGAGCCCTTTTGTTCTGGTGAACATAGAAAAATTTGCTAAAACTTGTAAATGGTGGTATTCTGGGGCTTAAATTACTTTTTAAATGAGTTGAAAGGATGCTGAACTTGTAGGTAGGGGTTCATTTGCCCAATTAAGTGTTTCACTTCCTTTAAAAACACATACATTTCTTTTTTATTGCGTTTTCTTTCTTGTGTCAAGAAAAGAATAGCCAATAGACCACAGAAAATTTGGCTTATATTGAGGTTTGAGGGGAGAAGGCCTTTGACTTATGGAGATTTTTAATGCATTGTTTCTAAGGGATTCAGACAGGGATCTGTAAAAAAAAGTTTGGCTGAGGATGAGGGTGTTTGACTTGGGGAGGTTCCTGTTATCAAGGTTCACCTGTAATTTATACTTGAAAAAAATTAATTTTTAATTATGTATCCCTGGTGTTCAGTGCATAATTTCTTTCAAAATGTTTGAGTTGCCAATAAAGCCAGAATTTCTTTATTTGATTAATTATTTTCTAAAGAGAATAATGAGGAGATGCGAGCGTTCTTTCAGGTGAGAGGAAAAGCGCTTATTTGATATTTTCAATTTAGAAGTATGAAAATCTATTTAAATAGTTTTCATTTTTGATTAAATTCCAGCATAGTGTCATGGTTTTCAAGATCTTTGAATATAGCAGCTCTTGAATTTTGATTATATTTTATAGTTGAATAAAATTGATTTTTAATTATTTATTTTTGGTGTTTGGTGCATAATATCTTCAAATTTGTGTGAGTTTTCCCCCTGTAGCACTGGGAAGGTGATTTCAAGCCAGACAAAGTTTAATCATAGATCAGTCTATTCTACCTCTTTTTACGCCCAAAGGTACAATAAATCAAAGTACATCTACTTATAATGACTCTTTTACCCTGTAAAAATTCTGAGCTTTGGAACCCAAACTAACTAAAAAGGGTCACACGCAAGGGAATTGACAAGCTAGGACAGGTTACTATCATATGCAGTCATATCTCAACTTCTGGTCTTAATTTTTTACTAAGCTACTGTACTTGAACTTCTTGAAGATCATGAAATGTGATATTTCTTTCAAAATGACTATTTTGGACACTGAAAGAGAATTTTTCATTTTAAAATCATTCTCAACATCCAAGCAGATTTAAAGCAAGATTGCTGCTGCTATTTTTTTTTCAAACAAACAATTCTCAACTTCTGGTCTTCATTTTTTACTGAAAAGCTACTGTACTTGAACTTCTTGAAGATCATGAAATCTGATATTTCTTTCAAAATGGCTATTTTTGTACACTGAAAGATAATTTTTATTTTAAAAGCATTCTCAACATCCAAGCAGATTTAAAGCAAGATTGCTGCTGCTATTTTTTTAAACAAACAATTCAAGGGACAGTATAAAAGCAATATGTCTATTAACTTCGTGAACATAATTATTCAAAACAATTTAGGTTTTACATCAAGAATGCTGAGATTTATTGGAGGAAAATATTCATATGGCAGTTTAATAAAACTTGATGAACATCATTATTTAAAGAAAAACTCAAGGATTTATATTATTAAGAATGCTGAGATTTTAGTTGAAGAAATAATTCAAAGGTCTCCAAAAGAATGTACCCAACTTTTGGAACATCCTCATCATTCATTCAGATTTACATCATAAATGCTAGAATTTTTGAAAAATACAATTCAAAGGACAGTTGAACATTTAAACAAGATGTGTGCTTGAATACGCATTCTTTTTTTCAGAACTTATTCAGGATTTATTCTTGGAATTACACACTGACAGTGGACTTTATTTTCTTCAAAATCATCTTTTTCACAATTTTTGGCATCAGATTTATTTTATCAACTAATTCAAAGGACAGATAGTAAAACAAGTTCCGACTTCATAAATTATTTCTTTAAAATGGGGATGTCTGAAAAAAAGATCAAGTCCACGGTTTCCATAAAGATTGGTAACCCGTTTTTTTTCTTTTGGAATCCCCACATATGCATGAGTTCAGAAGTTGAGACAATCTGCGGGAAAGTTTTATATATTTAAAAAAAAAAAGTGCACAATAAGTGAAGGGAATCTGTTTCTACATCGGAACTCACCTGACAGAAACGGTCAGTAAGTTCAGACGTCCACTGGGTCATCCTTATAGTCTGGCATCATAGACGTGATCAGGGTGCGGGAGGACAGAAAAGAAGTAGACCAGACAACAGAAAACATAGCATCGACCCAGCAGAAAAAAAACAAACAAACAAAAAACACAAACAAATTCTACCCCCAATACAAAAAAAATAAATAAATAATTGCTGTCTACTGAGTGACAGACGTCAAAAATAATAAAAGAAAGGAAACGTATAGATTTTTTTTTTTCTTCAAGGGGGATGGGAGGAATAATGCTTTGTTACCTTGCACATTTCGATGTTGTCCGTGATGGCGGCTATGTGCAAAGGGCAGCGGCCATCATTGTTGGCATAATTGACGGCATCTNACATTTCGATGTTGTCCGTGATGGCGGCTATGTGCAAAGGGCAGCGGCCATCATTGTTGGCATAATTGACGGCATCTGGCTTCTGACTCAGCAGCCAGGTGACGAGGTCTTTGCGCCCAGACTGCACTGCCTCGTGCAGTGGGAGGTCCCCGCGGATGTTTCTCAGCCAGATGTCGCCCCCGTGGCTGGTGAGCAGCTTCAGGGTTTCCAATTGGCCCTTGGCTGCCCCGCAATGCGCAGGCCTGGTACAACATACGATTTTAATTTTTTTGTTTTGAAAATCCCGGGAGTTTATGGGATTTTTTTGGTAGCTTGTCTACATTTTGGATTATTTTTTTCTCCCATGAACATCAATGGGAACATTTTTTAACCATTTTTACTCTTTGGCACAAACAAAAATTGGAAAGTTTTCTCTAAAAATGAAATAAGAGATGCTTTTCTTTCTGATGAGCTTTAAGATAGTGACTGCCATTTTGGTGTAACAGGGAATCCAAAAAGCCAAAATTAAGCAAACATTGCTGTGCTGCATGCTGATGGTTTGCAGTAGATTTTAAAAATCCAAAGACAAGAAGCAAAAAATTTTTAAATTTCAGCAAATTCATAATCATGTTTAATTCTCATCTTTGTTCATAGAAATTTCCTGAATTGTCTGTAATGCAGGTGGATTCCCTCTACAACAAAATTCAAGGGGCCCAAAAAATTTGACATTGAGAATAATGTTACTACAGAAAACCCCCTTAAAATGTCAAGAAACCCTATGTCAATTTTTACTCAAAAGAATTGCATATAGAGAAAACTGTTGCACTCAAGATCATTCCAGACGAGAGAGCCCACCTGCATCAAAATTTTGAAGATTAAAATTTTGAAATTTTTGTGTATTTTTCATATTTTGAGACATTGACTGCTGGATGTTCAGGCAGATTTTTTTTTGTTCAAGTGTCCTTCATTCAAATTTTCTGTATTCAAGAGGTGTCCATATGTTTTGGGGCTCACTGCACTTTTCTTGGAACATGAGCATGATGCTGGAACAAAGTGTGTTTGTTTGCCAAGATCCCATTTTATGACACATTTTTCATCCCAGAATGTTTTTGGTCCTTTCAAAACCCTGCAGGAAGCATTTTGTGAAAAGAAAGCTCAATGTTCAAGATTGCTTACAAAAAAGTAATTCCTTGTGATTATTCTGTTGTTTCCCTAATAATGAGAAATTAAAGCTGCCATTTTACCTGATACTTTCCTGGTTTCACCAGAAAATAAAAATGATTTTAGTGAAAAATAATTATAGTAGATTAAAAAATTAATCTAAAAAACCACGTTTTTCAAGTATCAAAATTTGATCCGGACAAACAAACGGACAAGAAAGCGAGTTAATAAAAACGTGTTAATATCACATTTCTTTATCCATTGATCCTTGGTTGCCCCTTTCTGAATATCATAAAATGGAGATTATTTTCTGAGAAATGAAAAATTCTCCCTCCAACCCCTCACATATTACACACTGACAGTGGATTTTATTTTCTTCAAAATCATATTTTTTCACATTTTTTGGCAACAGCAGTTCTGCAAACATGGCCGTGTCCAACAGTGAACAAGAACAGACAATTTGTGGAATGACTCACGTCCTGCCTTTCCGGTCCTGTCGGTTTGGCTGTGCGCCATATTTCAGCAGCATTTTTGTGCACTCAGAGTGTCCCAAAGTAACAGCATAGAAAAGTGGACTGCAGCCATTGGCGTCTATCACGTCCACGTCTGCCCCACATAGGTTTGCCAAAGCCTCCAGACATTCCACATGGCCTCGACTTGCAGCACAATGTAGAGCTGCAAAAAAATAAATAAACAGAAATACTGCAATGTAATATATTCAGTAGTCTCTTGAAACCAATGGGGGTCTGACATATACAGTATTGACACTCAGACATACTCAAATAAAGGTTTGCTTTTGGACACTTTAAACTTGATAAAATCTGCCATTAAATGTAGACCAGTGTTCAACAACCCATGATCTGTGGGACATTTTCAGCAAAATGCATTTTTTTAAAGGTAGCAATGAACTGTGTTATCAACTTATCATTATCCAAAACATTGGAAAGACAATTGCAGTTGGAATTATTTGATGACAAATAAAAGTTGGCATTTTCTCCTGATAACACTGCAGACACATTTCCACCTGCTGAAAAAAAAGTATTTTTATTTTTTCATTCTGAGAAACTTTTGGCCAAGCCCACCTTTCTATAGTTCTTTGATGAGTATGATAACATGCAGCTATTGATGCTACATAGGTGCTTAAGTTAATTTTTGCAAGAAGCATAAAATTTTATATACCTGTCATGAAGTCTACCAGGCAAAATTGCTTCAAGTCTGTAGACATTGTATGAAACTTTGCCAGGCTACAGACAATTTTTTTTTTTTGGGAATTTGCCAGTCCAAGGACCCAAAAAGGTTGGGGAACACTGATCTAGACCATTTCTTGTGATGATGTAACAGTTTTTGATGATTAAAAAATTTCAACAAAAATTGAATCTATTGTTTTGAACACTTTTGACATCTGACTGGCATGGATAAAAAGTCAAAATAAATCTTATTGTGAATGCACTTTCAATTAATGTCATGCTTCTCTTTTTGGAGGTTTTTCCCATCAACTGTGAAGCCCTTTGCTTGATAGTTTTTTTTTTATTTTTTGACTCCATTCCATGCCAATGGATCTGATTCATTGTGGTTTTTTCTGCATCATTATTTTCTGTATCTTGAATTTTCGATTTTGTATGAATTTTCAACAGAACGTTTCCCAATTTTTTGAAAAGCAGGAGTGCAAATTGTTCCACCAAAGTCTATGGGAAGATTTGATCCACTAACCTGCTGATATACCAACACATTGATGACTTTTATGAAGTAACTATTTCCCCAAAAATATTTGGGAAAATCCAGTTTGAAATTTTGCAGGATGGTTGCATTAATTGTGATTGCTTGTTCTTGGAAAAATTTTCAATCTTATGATAATACATTTTAATTCTTCATTGCCTTGTTCTTCATATACTGTGTTTGAATAGGATATTCAGATAAAGTCAGTCAATCAGTGAAGCATATATCAAATGAGCTGTTCTGCATAAAAGGAACCCTCAGCAGTATTTACTTCAATGCTGGAAATATATTTTAGCATTTGCATTGCTTAAGAAATATTTCTACGGTTCATTTTTATAATCTTTGTGATGAAATTCTTCCAAGTCCTGTGTAATGCAACCATTTCAGAAAGTATTTTGTGAAAAATTGATGTAATTTGATAATTTTCTGAGCCTTATTTTTGATATCTCAGATTAATAAAAAGTGGATTCATTTGAAATGTCCCAAGTTTGAAAGCTCTGAAATATGAAATTAATATTGAATTTTGATTCAAGATTTGTCAAAATTTTAGTCATTCAGGGGTTCAACAGAAAATTGAATTTTCCTGATGCTAAAAAAAGCAATAAAACATAGAACTCTTGATCAAATTTCTGGAGCATTGGGCACAGGTCATTAACCAAACTGTTCTATTTCCACTCCTAATGAAAACCTATACAGCATAAGGTCTACAAAGAAACCTTGATAAATTATATTGAAGCTGACCCAGCAACAATTCCTTCACACCAAAGGTCTAGTGTACATAAACATAACCCAGAAAAGGGCCTTGAGCTTTCTTGATCACCTACTTTGATAACAACCAAAAGGCATTAAATCAAATGATTGCTGGTGCGGAAAATGACACATTAACCCAGAACTTTTGATGCGTTGAACATTTTGATGAAATCTCTGTAACCAACAATGCCCTACTTCAGTATCAGATCAAAGGGGAAAGTTCATCAAGATTTACTTTTGAGTCATTAATTCTGCCAGTTGCTATTTTTTTTCCTGGTTGACAGAATAACTTGTTCACATGAGGGTGAACAAAGGGGTTCCCTGGTTTTTTTGCTGATAAATTTGCTTATGTAACATTCAGAAATGAGTTGCAGGTGGTACCTTGCAATTTGACCTCCTGCAATTCAACCATCCCACAATTTGACAGTCAACTTTGCACCTCTTTTTCAATTTTTTCTGCATTTGCTACTTATATTTAAAATTTGACAGAGTGTCTTGCAATTTGACTAATTCAAATTTTGAATCTAGTTTGGCAATGGATTACGGTCAAATTGCAAGGTAACTCCTGCATGCTGAGTGCTTGCAATTTCTTTCACATGATGGAATTTTACAGACAAAAATACAGTGAGACCCCAGATGCGGACATATTTGGTGCATCAAAAGTGTCCCTAAGTTGAATTGTCCCTAAGTTGAGTCATGTTTTCCCATATACTTACATTATATAATTTTTAATTGGTGTTTTGTGGAAGAAATATTCTTCAGAATTCCCTGAAAAAATTGTTTGCCACTTGAATTTGAATTAGAAAATACATTTTCAACTCAATAAGAACATTTGGAGCATTGAATTGTGTATATCTGTACTGTACATTGAAATTTTGGCATCTAAAAAATAACATTTGAGTGAAAAAAAATGTAGAAGTCCCTCAATGCTGGAGGTAATTTTCTAAAATTAGCTAAATGGATGGTAAATTGGTGAGAGAAATGCCCAAGAACTTTTCCTAAATCAATTTTTGGGTTGGAAATGTCTGTTTCTTGTAATTTGGCCTGAAATTTATTTGCAAATCAATCACAAAATGTCCTTATGTCAAGTCAGTGTCCTCATGTCGGACCTTTTTGATCAATTTTTTCTGGGAAAATAAGTGTCCCTATGTCAAATTGTCTGCAGGTCGAGGTGTCCGCATGTGGGGGTCTCACTGTACATGAATTTAAGCAAGTATTGGGGTCCAACTCTTGAAAATTTGTTAAACGGCAAGGAAAACATTTTAAAAGAGAGGAAATGAATGTAATTTTTCCTTGTTCACAGAAATGTTCACATTTCAAAAACTTCGCAATATGCATTTCTGAAATTTTTGCAAAGGTGCAGTTGGAACACACAATAGGTTTAAGAAGGATTTTTGTGAATGTCCAGATCAAACCACTGGATTATATTATTTTTGATCTGAAAAGTGCTCAGACGTTCGACCATACTTCTGATTTTTTAAATTGTAAAACTTCATGTACTGTATTTACTCGAGTACCACGCGCACCTTTTTTCCCAAATTTCAGAAGAAAAAAGGGGTGCGCGTCATAAGCAGGTAAACATTTTTCAAGAAGTTTTAGGAAGTTATGTTTGCATTATACTTAATCATAATGGAGAAATTTGGAACAAATATAACAAGAAAACATTTTTGCATTGAAAAAGTTGAAAATTTGTCAGATTTTTGTTCAATTCATGCCTAAAGTCAAATTTTTTATTTTTATTTTTGAAATTTTATGGTTTTAGAATTACTAAAAATTGGGGTGCGCGTCTTACTCGGGGATAAGATTTTTGCAAAATTTTGAACTGAAAAACCCCTGTGCGCGCCTTACTCAAGGGCGCGTGGTACTTGAGTAAATATGGTTATTTTGGAGCAACCTAAGAATTATTTATAAAATGTTTATGGTCCTCTCACTGGTCAAATATTCAGCAACAATATTTTTTGTCTCACAGAAAACTTGATGTCTGGTCCAAGCAACCTAAGGATTATTTGCGTGGAACTGAATAACTTCAACAAGATTAGCACGACACAATTTCAAGGTCAGAAAAAACCAGATTTGCAGAATGTGTCGCGCTTTGATATGAAACGTCTCGAAAGGGTTAAACCCTAGCTTTATTTTTTTCTATTGGAAAACTCGAATTAATATGGCCAAGCAAACTAAAAATTATTTGTAAAATATTGAAGGTAGGGTCTCTCACCAGTGAGTCCATCTTTGTCAGCTGCCTCAACATCAGCACCAGCATTCACCAAGGCAAGAACCGCATCATCGCTTCCTGGAATTAAAGAAAACAAAAAAACACAAAAATGAAAGTACTGTACCCATAATTTTACCGCAAGTAATATATCAAAGGCTTTTGTTTCCGAGAAATAAAAACCCGCGGGAAACACACGGGTTCCCACATCGATCCTGGACACGGTTTCCAGGTATCATGTGTTGTCACACACACACACACACACACACACACACAATGAAAGGTCAAGGTCAGCTTTGTGGGGGGGGAAAAGTCCGAAATTACTTTCCTTTGGGGGGGTTGGTTTGGGGTCGGAAGTACTGCATATGTTGTTCTGGTAATTAAAGGTACTCTTGTTGAGTGCTTTTTCGAGTACTGATGCCATGAAATAAATAAGAAATTGCTGCATGTTATCAGAGATGCATAAAAAAAATAGGTTTTCTCTCATTTTGAGATTGAACAGATCTGGGGAAAACTGTACCCATTCATATTTTATCTTCTGCATAAAGTATTTGTTTTTCTCATTTTATTCATTGCAGCATGACAGGTATTTTCCCCCAAATTTAAATATATTAAAAATTCAAAATCATTTTAAAGCATGCAAACTGAATTGGATAAAATGATTCAAGGTGTTGTTATCCAAAAATTATTTTTACGAAGGAGAAATCAACGATGATCAGTCGTTCAGAACTCTTTCTAATAATTAAAGGAAAATGGGGATCGGAGATTTAAATCGTTTTCCGCGACTTTTGAGGGAAACACAAAAGTTACTCCGTGAGAGTATTTCAAAATGATATTTATTTATCTTCACACACAGTCGATACAATAATATTCTACAGAGCAAAAGCGGCGCAGAGTCAGCGTTCGGACAAGGTCTGGTGCAATCAACTTAAAGCAACATAAACAGCACCTGTATATATAGCCTTAGCCAGCCACGGCCACGGGACGCGCATAGAGAGCCGATTCGGATTGGGGACGTCACGCTTTGTTTCTTTAAAGGAAGGAAGCGTGAGCGTGGTTGGGAAAGAATTCCGTCAACAACGGGATTGGGAAATATAATTGCTAGCGCACCAGGCGCAGCCAAGCGTAGTGCAATGCTGAAAGACATTACACAGGAAAACGTTCTCATGGGAGAGCAATTACAGTGGTAATAACAACCACACATGCCTCCCCTAACGTCTTCATGTTCACCAGGAAGCTGCAGAGGTCTGGCATTGCCATGCCTGTACCTCAATTCACCTTGCACCCCCTTGCAGGTATGTGCTCTTGACCCCCTTAAGCCCTATAGCAGAATCCACTTTGTCAAAATTTTGCTTAAATTAAGTGTTTTTTTGCTTGGTTTTCACTAATGTTAGTTTAAATTCCCATTCTCGGTGTTTCCCAGCGGTTTTGGGTTGGTTTTTGCAGTAAATTTTGCGTTTTTCGTTTGTGGATTTCGTTTGCGAGATACGTGAAATGATCAAATTTTACGCGAAACAAAGCTGAAAATGAAAAAAGTAAACAATTCGTTCGCTTCTAGGTCAGTCAAAGAAGATTTCTTGCAAGTTTCGGACAAATTCACCGTTTGGTTCACGAGATCTCTGCGAAAAGGTGATTTCCCTTAGGCTTCTTAACTAAATCAGATCAGTTCTGATCTTAGTGCATCTTTGTGAAATTTTGGAACAGACAACAAGAATGGCGGTGTTCATGGTATCTGTGCTGTTGGTGGTCCTGGTGATGCATCCAGATGCGTCATCCGGCAGGTGCTTGGTTCAAGATGGCCGACTGCATTGCACAGAGACTTGTGATGCGGACGCGGTCCGTGCGGCCGAATTCGATGGCCGGATCGTTCTGATGGGGTGGATCCTGGACTTTGGATGCCTGGACTTCTTCGGAATTAAGGTTTGTGGGGTAAAAACCGGTTTTGGAGCGGCATTTTTTCAATTCCTGTGGCTTTTTTGTTCAGAAAGTGGAGTTGTTGGGGCCCACTCGATGTGAAGGCATTTTTAAGCTTCAATGGTGGATCCCGTTGAATTTTGTGTTGGTCGTGGGGCTACGACGGAATTGCCATCCTCGTTGTTTGGGCCATCTACGGCAGAATTGACAAGGGCGTCGGTGGCGGTGGCGTTGGAGGCATCAACTTCTCACGTCACGGCAGCGACATCTGTCTCAAGCTCCGGCACCACGACCAGCATTCAGGATTCTGTTCCGGTCTTGTCAACCATTGTAAAAGTGCTGACGACGGGTCCAATTTCTGAAACAACGACACAAACTACTCCAGCTCCTGGTGAGAGCTTTGGAATAGCTTTTAACTATTAACCAGTGTATATAATCAGATTTGGGATTTTACAGTTCCGACCAAACCTTCCATCATTGTCTCGGTATTAAAGAACCTGCCTGAGACCAAAATCGTTTCTGGAGATCGGGCCAATATTACGGTGACAGTTGTTGAGGGGAAAGCGGTTTTGGGGGCGGAATTCGCCACTGAACTGTTTTCTAATTGGGCTGTAGGCCTGATTAGTGGCCTTAGTCTGACGGTTTTCGGATTAGCAACCGGGTGGATTGCCTGCACGAACTCCTTTTTCCATGAAAACGAAAAGAAAAGACGTGGCAAACAATAGGCATTTGTTAAAGAAACGTACCGAAGACAGAAAATTGGTTGGCATTTTTGATTGTCATGTGTCCCAAACCACCTAAAATTGACACTAAAAACAAACGAAAAGTGGAAGAAATTGAGATGAAAGATTTATCTCTTGGTCCAATGATAGTACGCGAAACTACTGTTAACAAAATTCAAGATGGGTTCGCGACCATTAGATCACGTATACCTCGCATGACAACCTTTAAACCAAGTAAGACTTAGCTGGGAATGCAAAAAGTCCTTGTTGTTGCATGATTGCATGTCTCCCTTGGTGTTTCCTGTTGTTTTTCTTCTCCAGCCTTGGTTGCTGTCGTACCTGAGGAGGGCGGAGGAGCTGTGGCAAATCTTGACGCCGCCGATGACTCCAGCATCATCTCCTGTACCACCGCAATCGTTGGTTGACGTGGTTCCCGACCTCATCTCATTGGACATTGTTCCAGAAATTCTTCCACCTCCAGTTGGTTTTCTATCGGAAGTGGGACCTGTTGTCGAAGAAGCTCAAAATTCCGTGGTTAATGTCAGTTCCGATGACTTTGTTTCGGTTGACGGGGAATAGGCGTGTAATCGTTAGGAATCGAAAATAAAGAGCTTTGTACAGAGAGAGATTCTGCCTTGAAAATTATTTCAATTCGTGCTCAGGGAGAGAATTCCGGTGGAAGGGTTCATACAGATTCTGGGATACTTTGGTGCGGGTCGGGAAGGGATGGATTCTGTCACAAGCTCGACACGCGCCGACATGTCATTCAGATCTATAGCTTCTAAACGTCTTCTTCTCTGTAAAACATACCGTATCCTTGCGAAACAAAAATACATAATCGCGTTAAGAATTATTGTTAGTAATATAATTAAAACAATGAGATGAATATAACCATTATCCCGAAAATGCAATTGTAATTCGCTAATGTACTCAATTATTGATTTAATTCCTGGGACATTAGCTGGGATTTCATTAATTGCATTTATCTCAATGTTTTTCAATCTTGGGGTCATTTCACAAAACGGCCCATTAATCACAGTATAACGACAATTTGGTCAAAATTGGATGATACCTGAATAAGGCAACTCGTAGGTATTCTCTGATGCTTGGGCGTTTGTCTCAGAGCAATATTGAGTAATTCGCCCTTTGTCCGAGTCTATGAAGGCAAATTCATCTGCATCTAGTTGAATGACAGTATTTTCCGGTACTCTAGTTTCAATTAATGGACATTTGCTTTTAATTGTAGTTTCCAGATCTCCGTTCTGTATTGATTTAACACAGTCGTTTGCTTTGTAAACAGGAGGTCTAGGGAATTTACAAAGCTTGCACAATGCATGACCGTTTTGCGGCAAACATAAGGGTAATTCACCCGCTTGTAAGGCAAACATTTTAGTACCCTGAGTAAGCAAATAAGGCTCTGACAAGTTCACCTTATGCCACTTAGGCACTCCCATGTACGTATCTTCCGCAATTGGCACACTATGGACTTTGAACAGTTCTAATATTTCTGGTTGTCTAATTACTGGTACAATTGTCNAGTGCATCTTTGTGAAATTTTGGAACAGACAACAAGAATGGCGGTGTTCATGGTATCTGTGCTGTTGGTGGTCCTGGTGATGCATCCAGATGCGTCATCCGGCAGGTGCTTGGTTCAAGATGGCCGACTGCATTGCACAGAGACTTGTGATGCGGACGCGGTCCGTGCGGCCGAATTCGATGGCCGGATCGTTCTGATGGGGTGGATCCTGGACTTTGGATGCCTGGACTTCTTCGGAATTAAGGTTTGTGGGGTAAAAACCGGTTTTGGAGCGGCATTTTTTCAATTCCTGTGGCTTTTTTGTTCAGAAAGTGGAGTTGTTGGGGCCCACTCGATGTGAAGGCATTTTTAAGCTTCAATGGTGGATCCCGTTGAATTTTGTGTTGGTCGTGGGGCTACGACGGAATTGCCATCCTCGTTGTTTGGGCCATCTACGGCAGAATTGACAAGGGCGTCGGTGGCGGTGGCGTTGGAGGCATCAACTTCTCACGTCACGGCAGCGACATCTGTCTCAAGCTCCGGCACCACGACCAGCATTCAGGATTCTGTTCCGGTCTTGTCAACCATTGTAAAAGTGCTGACGACGGGTCCAATTTCTGAAACAACGACACAAACTACTCCAGCTCCTGGTGAGAGCTTTGGAATAGCTTTTAACTATTAACCAGTGTATTTAATCAGATTTGGGATTTTACAGTTCCGACCAAACCTTCCATCATTGTCTCGGTATTAAAGAACCTGCCTGAGACCAAAATCGTTTCTGGAGATCGGGCCAATATTACGGTGACAGTTGTTGAGGGGAAAGCGGTTTTGGGGGCGGAATTCGCCACTGAACTGTTTTCTAATTGGGCTGTAGGCCTGATTAGTGGCCTTAGTCTGACGGTTTTCGGATTAGCAACCGGGTGGATTGCCTGGTGCTTGAGGAAAAAGGTACTTTTGCTTTTCTTTTCTGCACCGTTTGTTATCCGTAAACAATTTCTTTGCATGGCTTCTGTCTTTTAACCAACCGTAAAAACTAACAGTACTGTCCCAAACCACCTATAATTGACACTAAAAACAAACGAAAAGTGGAAGAAATTGAGATGAAAGATTTATCTCTTGGTCCAATGATAGTACGCGAAACTACTGTTAACAAAATTCAAGATGGGTTCGCGACCATTAGATCACGTATACCTCGCATGACAACCTTTAAACCAAGTAAGACTTAGCTGGGAATGCAAAAAGTCCTTGTTGTTGCATGATTGCATGTCTCCCTTGGTGTTTCCTGTTGTTTTTCTTCTCCAGCCTTGGTTGCTGTCGTACCTGAGGAGGGCGGAGGAGCTGTGGCGAATCTTGACGCCGCCAATGACTCCAGCATCATCTCCTGTACCACCGCAATTGTCAGTTGACGTGGTTCCCAACCTCATCTCATTGGACATTGTTCCAGAAATTCTTCCACCTCCAGTCGGTTTTCTATCGGAAGTGGGACCTGTTGTTGAAGAAGCTCAAAATTCCGCGGTTAATGTCAGTTCCAATGACTTTGTTTCAGTCAACGGGGAATAGGCGTGTAATTGTTAGGAATCAAAAATAAAGAGCTTTGTACAGAGAGAGATTCTGCCTTGAAAATTATTTCAATTTGTGCTCAGGGAGAGAATTCTGGTGGAAGGGTTCATACGGATTCTGGGATACTTCGGTGCAGGTCGGGAAGGGATGGATTCAGTCACAAGCTCGACACGCGCCGACATGTCATTTAGATCTATAGCTTCTAAACATCTTCTTCTCTGTAAAACATACCATATCCTCGCAAAACAAAAATACATAATCGCGATAAGGATTATTGTTAGTAATATAATTAAAACAATGAGATAAATATAACCATTATCCCAAAAATGCAATTGTAATTTGCTAATGTCCTCAATTATTGATTTAATTCCTGGGACATTAGCTGGGATTTCATTAATTGCATTTATCTCAATGTTTTCCAATCTTGGGGTCATTTCACGAAATGGCCCATTAATCACAGTATAACGACAATTTGGTAGAAACTGGATAATACCTGAATAAGGCAACTCGTAGGTGTTCTCTGATGCTTGGGCGTTTGTTTCAGAGCAATATTGCATAATTCGCCCTTTGTCCGAATCTATGAAGGCAAATTCATCTGCATCTAGTTGAATGACAGTATTTTCCAGTACTCTAGTTTCAATTAATGGACATTTGCTTTTAATTGTAGTCTCTAGATCTCCGTTCTGTATTGATTTAACACAGTCGTTGGCTTCGTAAACAGGAGGTCTAGGGAATTTACAAAGTTTGCACAATGCATGACCGTTTTGCGGCAAACATAAGGGTAATTCACCTGCTTGTAAGGCAAACATTTTAGTACCCTGAGTAAGCAAATAAGGCTCTGACAAGTTCACCTTATGCCACTTAGGCACTCCCATGTACGTATCTTCCGCAATTGGCACACTATGGACTTTGAACAGTTCTAATATTTCTGGTTGTCTAATTACTGGTACAATTGTC
>CAJPEX010004479.1:3213-19147 GCA_905338405.1 Notodromas monacha | reverse complement strand
ACAATAGAAGGTAGAGAAAATAGTCCTCAAAAAGTGGTACAGTATTCATTTGGATTTTTTAAAAAAAATTTTTTGGGATTGCTAATTTAAATTTTTTCTATCTTAAATAATATAAATAGCTTCACAATTGAATATAATTATGGTGGATGATTTTTTCTGATTTTTCCAATTTTTTTAGAGCCTTGATAGAAATATTTAAAAAATTTCAAATTTTTGAATTTTTCAGATTTTTTGGGGGGGGGGGGGAAAAGTTCGTACTACGAATTTTGTTCATAGTACAAGGGTGAAAAAAAATGATTTTCCTCAAAAAAAAAACCTTTGTTCTGCAGAACGTTTGTTTTACAAGGAGTTTGTTCTGTGAGGTACCACTGTATTGGCTAAAACTCATACTGCGAACTCATCAGATATTTTATGTTTGATATTTTGGAAGCTATATCAATGCAGCCTTCCAACTTCAAAAACATCTTCTTAGGGTTAATTATTATGCACAACCAACATATCGCAGACAGAAGAACAAAATGAATTCCCTTAAGTAGCTCAATCCCATTGGGCATCAAGTCCATTCTGTACTTTTTTTTTGCATGGGTGTACATTCACACAACGCGGCGCCGCATGCTAGGTGTACACTGTGTGAATACATTTTAGCGCTACAGGCCGCCGCTTTGAAGTCACTCTTTGCCAGGGATTGGGAACTGTAGGAAACCAAATGAAACATAGAGGGCACCAGGAGTAAAAAATGGCCGCGCGCACGCCACCACACAAAGCCTTTAGCTGACATAGGTAAAGCTCAATAGTGCCAAAATCGATTCACCTGGAATATATTATAATATTTTTGTGTCCTTCACGATGCAAAACCGTTGTTTTGGATCTCATCTACATTTCTTGAAGAATTTCATATATGAATGGAGCTTGCTCATTGTGCTGAGGCTCTAATTATTTTTGGTGCATTTTGTAATGATTGAAGTTGGTAATTTGGCCAGTTAGTTGCTTTTCAAATGATTCAGGGTCAAGTACTGATGCGTAAAATTGCCCACATGCAGAGGTTCTTGCAATCCCTGAGTAATTTTGCGTACCAGAGGTTCGTAGCATTGGATAATGCTTGAGCATTCCTACTCTTCTTTTTTCATTTGTTCTGTCAAAGGAATTACCAGAGCGACATGGGCACAGTTGGAGAAGGCGGTTGGTGTGAAGGTCCAGACCATGCCGCTCTGTACTCCCTTTATCGCCCCTCACCACCAGAAGCATTGATAGCTCGAATTGTGACCTACGTCGGAGACGGCGTGAGTGAGCCATCCTTTGAAGATTCCACATAAGAACCCCTGTACAACTGAAGATTGCGTAGGTGCGAGTCAATGACGAGGTTGAGACGGTGGCACTGGATGTTGGCTGTGGACCTGGCCAGAGTACTCTCCCATTGGCAGACCACTTCGACCGGGTGATTGGGATCGACGTGAGCAAATCACAAATTGAAGCTGCGAACCGGATAGCGTACAAACGCAGCAATGTGTCATTCAAGTTGGATATTCCTGTTCTCAGCTCCACTGTTAAAACGAAGCTGATGCCGATTATTCATGCAGACTCGTGGACGCAGGACAATTTCCGGTGGATGATGAGTCGTGTGACTTGGTGCTTGCAGTGCAGGCTTGCCATTGGTTCGACTTGAACGGCTTTTATCGGGAAACCAAACGTGCGTTGAAGACAAACGGTACCGTTGCGATTGCGGGATACACATTGCCAAAAATTGAATTTATGGACCGGCCAGAGTTGTCTGAACTGCTAATGGAACCGTATCTCAAGGTATCAAACCTTCCTCCTTATTTCCCCTATGTCTCCGCCATTGCTTCTTATGCGCATAGGTTTACTCGGAAACGGCCAATTCCTGGCGTCCCGAAAGAAAATTGGTGGATAATGAGTACGCCGACTTCCATTTCCCATTTGCACATTCTGTCTATGTCAGGTCTGTCAATATTGTTCTCTGACTGCAGTATTTCCTTCCGAGAACTAGTTAATTCATTCATTTTTTAAATATGTGTGGATTTGTACTACAGTAATATTTGTTTTTCTTTTCATCAGAGGAGCAGAAGCCTTGAAAAATTATTCCTGCGATACCGTGACAACTCTCGATGGTGTTCGTGGATACTTGAAAAGCTGGTCTGGCTTTCGAACGCATTTTCGGGAGCGAGGAGGAAGCGCTGCGGGAGAAGCGAGACTGGATCAGATGGTGGAAGAGTACGATTGGATACGATGCCCTAAGTGTCCATGGGGATGGTTTCAGTGGACATGGTGTTGATTTTTATTTATTTTTCTTCTTCTTCTTTAGGATGGCTCGAAATTGTGGCGCTACCCGCCAGGAGTTGGTGTCCGCGAGTTTGGTTCTTCGTGTGCCGTACTTTTTCCGGATGGGGCGTAAACAGGATCAGTTTTAATTCCAATAGAAATGGAAATTCTACTGGTAAAATTTTTATGCCTTTTTAGAATTGCGGATTGGAAACCATCCATCGAGTCTGAAGCTATTTTCGGCCTTTTTGTGCATAATTTGATGAACCATTGTCAAGCTATAAGCGTGAATTGGAGGAGACCCTGTATATTATATGTGCGAATTTTCCGTTAGAAATGCAGAGGATGACAAATTTTTTCATGGCTTAGGTCTTCATGTAGAGTATTACATGTTATGTCTTGATGATTGGTGGTCATGGCAGTTTTTCTTCACCGCTCATTTTTGGGCATGGACTTTGTTTCTACCTTATTTTTATTTTTTTAAATAGGTAATCTTTCAAGGCGTTCTCTGGCTTGAAACGTTAATAGTGTGTTTGTCCAATTAGTGAAGCTAATGTCGCCTTGAGGGACATGGTGATGCCTTTTCTTTGTTGGTTGTGGTTTGTCCTGTCACCCTCAAGTGCAGGAAACCAGCAGTACTCTCAAAACTTCAATGAAAGACCGAAATGTGAGCCAAACCCATTCATGTGAATGGCAACAAGAAAGGCAGTATGGGACAAAGCTGAGAAAGTGTGAGTAGGCTTCATCTGCTTTTAGCTTTGAAACGTGAAAAGATTGCTGCTTTCAGAGGTTGGGTGGAAAAAAGCTGGCTCAACTGGAAGACGAACTATACTGGTGCAAGACAAGCAAGAAGCTCATTTGAAGCAGTTCAAAGCCTAATGGAATGACGAGGAGAGATTATATGCGGCAAAACTCGGTAATCGTTTGAACAGTGCGGGGTTGTTGGATGGAATTCTTCATCAAAAGTCACCACATGCTGACTGGTGTTTCAGTGGTCATAATCAAGCATTCGCTGTTGGATCCAAGTTGGATTCGGGACAGTGGCACGGAACTCGACAACAGTGGCGCTCGATTACTCACAAAGGCAAATATCAAGGACAAAAAGCTGCAGAAACTGTGAACGAAAGCTTTGTCAGTGCGTCAATCATAGCTTTCTCTTTCCGTAAATCTTGTCATTCAAGATTTTATTTTGCTTTAATCTGTACTCCAAACGGCCGTGACCTCCACCAATCTCGTTGTGCTGATCTGACCCGCCAAGCTGATGACGAAGACATAGACGACTTCCTCGCCCCCGTCTATGTCTTCGTTGAACTTTGAACTCCTTCGAACTTGACAAAATGGCTGAACACCAACACATAATCTACCTCCTGAATGCAACCAAATCCGATATTGCCATTGCCGCAAAACGCCTCTTCCATGCTGGAGTCACATAATACGCCTAAATTGCTGCATGTCTCTCCCACCAATTTGGGATCCCCAAATTTGACCGTCTCTGACGTTCCGAGTCCCTCCGGCCCCGTCCCCATGAATCCTGCCAACAATTTTGTGAGCGCCTTCAAGAAGAATACTTCCGCTACCTCCAATTACCGGACCACAACCTGCAACTTGCCCCTACTGCCACGGCTGTATTACATGCGCTCCTTGCCCAGCTTCTGCTTGTCTGTGAAACAGAACTTGCCACTCATCTCCGGACATGCATCACCACCAATACCTTCATCACCTTGCTTGACTTGCTCCAAGCAGCTGGAACGCTCCGCACCGTCCACACCAGAAATGCTGGCCTGCTGACTTCTTCTCAGGGATACCGCTCCCCCAATGGAACAACCACTGGTGATACCTCCCCTGTCCTCAGCTGGTGTGACTTCCACAAATGCTTCGTCCACCACCGCACTGCTGGTTGCCGTCCCAACCCTACCAACAACACAACAAAACCATCATCACCTACACAACCCACTTGCTACAAGTGTCTCCAACATGCAGTTGGGGCAGTGAATGCGGCTCACTGCTCCTAACTTACTGCGCCAGCCGCACCACAACCCCTGCTGCTACTGCTCCAATTGGGCACCACTGCAATCCAAGCGCTCCTTGGCACCAGAGCATACCATTCCTTCATGCTCTGTGGACTTGCGCTACAACTCAAACTAACGCTCCAGCCCTGCCACAAAAGCATCACCACAGCTGCTTCCAATACCACCCTCCCAACATCTGCCTTGGTTTCCACAACCTTCACCTTCCACTCAACCACCTACAATGTGTCATTTTGAGTCCTGGATCACTCCATGTATGATGTCATCTGTGGCCGTGACCTCCTCCACTACCTCCCATTGGCAATCACTCTTGCTGATGGCCAACGCATCTTCACTGGATTCAACAACCTGAAACGTCCGCTCACCAAGGCCCGAATTCCTGTGGGACATGGCATCACCTTCATCAATGGCTCACCTGCTCAACAAGAATGCATCACCAACATCCTCTAAGCCCACAAAAATGCCATTTTCCAATGGTCCGGCAAAACATGGACTCCTACCTGATCACATTGCTGAGATCTCCACAACCACCTCTTCCCCGCGAGCTTGTCAATTGTCCATACTGCCTGGCTCCAGACAAACTTGCCCCATTCCGTGACATCCTCCAGGAATACCTGGCAGCTGGGGTCATTGAACCTGCATTGTCTCCATATAATGCACCTGCCTTCCTCACACCCAAGAAGTGTGATGACCCTGATGCTCCATCCAACAAACGCTGGCAACTCGTTGAAGATTTTGGTTGCCTCAACCAACTCCTCATTCCAGATACATACTCCATGCCTGGGCAGGGTAAATGCCTTCATCTGTTGCATTGACTTACACTCTGCCTTCCACCAAGTCCCAATGGCACAACATGACAGTCATAAGACTCCTTTCTCCACCCCCATGGGGCAAATGCAGTATACTGTACTGCCTTATGGCATACGCAATGGTCCTGCAATATCCCAATGCACCATTGAAGTCATCCTACAACCCCACCTGTACATCCGCTGTTTAGCCTATGTTGATGACATCATTTTTGGTCCCACCTTTGAAGACATCTGCACCAACCTTGATATGGTCTTCCAAGAGCTCTCCCATGCTGGTGCCACCATTGGCATCCAAAAATCACGTTTCCTGGCCCACTCCATTTAATTCCTAGGTCACATCATTGACCAAACTGGACAACGCCCTGCTGAGTGTATCCTAGATGCTGTCTGCCATTTTCCCTGTCCTTCCCACATGAGGCAAATGCAGAGATTTCTTGGACTGGCCACATACATCCATTCTCATGTACCATCAAACTTTGCATCACTGGAACACGTTCTCCGTTGCATCATCCCTGCAAAACCCAAAACCCTCCTGCAATGGACACCAAAAGCTGATGATGCCTTCCTGCAAATGAAAAAAAAAACATTGTTAATGCCACCCGCCTTGAATGCTTCAACCCCAGCTTCCAGACAGAAGTCCATTGCAATGCGTCAGCAGTATCTCTTGGAGCAATTCTAGTCCAAATTGACCACTGCAAATCTGCAATATTCCCCATGTACTGGAGTACGCCAGCCATGTCCTCCCTGATGCTGAATGACAATACACCAACACTGAACCTGAGCTGCTTGCTGCTGTATGGAGTACCACAACCAAATTTCTTCATTAATTGGAACATTGTCCTTTCTGCATCTTGACTGACCACAAACCACCCCTGGGTGACATCAAACCTACCTCTTCTCATTCAACACGCCTCCTGCACCTACTCCTCAAATTGGAACCCTTTGCTTACACCTTTATCCACTGCCCTGAAACCAACCTTGTTGGACCTGATGACCTTAGCTGTATCACATCCTCCACTACCAAACTCTGCCCCATCAACAACCCTGCACTCCAAGCCCAGATCATCACTGCATACCATGGAGAGTTTGGACACCAAGGATGGAAAAAATTCCTCATGGCACTCCGCCAGTGTTTCTCCTGGAAAAACATGCAACAAACCATTTGGAAGCAATTACCTCAAGGCAGAATCTGCTTTACTTTCAACTCCCCCACCACTTGTGTTGGCACCTACTTCCAACCCATCATTGCTAAAAAAAAACCCTGGACCTGATTGCCATTGACTTCTACAGACCACTTCCTACCACCCCACAAGGATACAAATATGCCATCATTGCCATTGACCACCACTCCAAATTTGCCATTGGATGTGCCATCAAAACTGCCAACTCCCACATTGCACTCACCTTCCTTGCTGATATAATCCGCACCTATGGCCCATTCAAAAGAGTCCTCAACAACTGGAACCCAGTCTTCCAATCCAAAGCATTTGCAGACTTCACTGCACATCATAGCCTTCATCACCACACTGCCCAACCTGCACATGCTGAGGCCAATGGCTGTTGCAAACAATTCATCAAAACTCTTGGTCAAATACAAGCAAAAACTGTCACCTCACCTCTCACTTGGGACGGCCATCTCCAACAATCCATTCAAGCATACAATGTCACCCCCCACACCACCACAGGTTCTGTTCCTGCCAAAGTCTTCCATGAGCAATCTGAGATACTTCATGCTGATTACACCTTCAACATCTGGCCACCTCTCATTCCCACGCCAGCAGCTATCACCCAAAAAGCCAGGCAAGCCTTTTCTCATCATGCC
This sequence comes from Notodromas monacha, assembly GCA_905338405.1. Classification (NCBI taxonomy): domain Eukaryota; kingdom Metazoa; phylum Arthropoda; class Ostracoda; order Podocopida; family Cyprididae; genus Notodromas; species Notodromas monacha. The sequence goes on along the minus strand of CAJPEX010004479.1, from coordinate 12,212 downwards.
AACAAACGTGGATTTCCTCATTTGTTACCAGGGCAACTTGTCACTGTCATCCCTCAACTCCCCAACAGTGCCAAACATGCCGCTACCAGTCATTTCTGAGCCTAGAAACTTGGTCCTTATCAAGTTCTCTGGAGATTGGGCAATGGGGAATACTGTGTCCAAGCTGGCCCTTCTGTCAAACGCGCAAATGCCTGGGAGCTGACTCCATACCGCCATTGTTCCTTCCCACCTCTCTCATCCTCAGACCACAAACTCCCATCTGCCGGGAAACCAAGCCATATCACCCCTACTGAACACTGTTATGCACAACCCAGCACTGCTGCACCTGTTCCACCACCAACCATGGATCACACCTATGAATCTCCTGTCAACACATCCAGTGCAGAATCTCCTCCTCCAGATGCCATTCCTTGCCCTCATGATGACCACACCTATCAAACCTATGCAAACCTGGAACTTCTGCAAACTACCCCCCGGGGGGGGGGGGGGGAGGTCATCTGCCCTCACAATCAAGATAAGTATCACAAGGACAAGAATCAATCACCAACATCCATTGCAAGAACAACATGCCGCAAAAGGATTGCAAGCCCCAATAAAACCCTCAATAGCAGAATCCATCTTGATGAACATTCCTCAGTGACCTCCAAACCACTGACCCTATTTCTGCCATGCTCTTTGAAGTTTCCTGTGCGTAAACTCATGTTTTAACTGAAATAGACACACTTCAAGAAATACTCTGAAACAGAATGATTTGTTGATTTACTTGAGCTGTGCTACTTCTGGACTCATCCACTCACTGTACCTTGCCATGTACAACAACAAACCTTACTACACAATATAGCTGTGCCCTGTATTAGAGGTGGGGTGTAGCACAGGGTGAGGCCCCTTCTTGCCAGAGCAGGACTGCATGCCATCAGAACTCCTTACCACTGTGCCCCTCATGCTGGCACCCAACACTCCCTCTCTCCTGCAGCTGTGCATGAGTGACTTCAAGAATCAGGAATACACCCCTTATGTGGGAAGTGGCGTAGCAAGTTGTTGTGTATATTTACACTTATTTATTTTAATGTTTGGTATATCCTTTATAGATGAAGTATTCCAGCAGTTCTAGTATTTATTGCCTTTTGTCAATAAATCATACAAGACAAGACCTCAGAGGATTTTCTACTTGGGATATGTACTCACTGGTCAGCGCACTAATTCCTGATTTTGGGAAGATGCTACTGGAGTTTATATACTCCAGAAAATGAGGTACAAGGTCAAAGTACCAGGAAGTGTACTTCTTAATTGAGGGACAGATCTAGGAGGGGAGGATGGAATGCAAGGCTATGTCCTTCAAGGAAGGTCAATATATGATATTTGTCAGGGGCTCATAAGCCTCTCTGACAAAGATTGAAGTTTCACCCTTCTAGTGAAATAAAAGAGTGAGCACAATTGGCCGTTTGCAGCCTGAGGTCAGTACCTCAATCGTAGGTTTATATGTTCTTCAGTTTCAAACAATGTTCAAATATAATCAGCAACAAACAGTGAGTTTCAGTGCTGGTTTTCCTTGGAATCTTGTTTTTTTATTTGTTCAGAATATTTGTTTCATAATTGTTTTTATATAATCATCTTCTAGAAGAAGATGGATTTCTTTTTCTCGAATCTTGTGACGACGTGGCGTTTTTGTACGCCGCGTTGAATTTTTCTTCTCCTGTTTGTTCCTCTGACTCGGGCGACATCTAGTCGTCCCAAGAAAAGCGGCGTGTCAGCGGGCGACATCTGTTCAACCCGTGACAAAACCCTCCTTGGCCTTTCCAGTTATGCCACCAGGTGGCAAGATGGGTAAGGCCAATCGACTGGTCGGGGTCCCGGGAAGAACGATGGCAGCGCGCATGCGCAGGTTTTCCAGAAGTGTCTGGAATTTTTGCTGTACTGCGCAAATGCGCATCGAGGATGACTTTTGCGTGAATCATCCTCCCAGAAGGCAGTAGAGTGGCCCAGAACCTTCTGGAAGAGGTTTTCTTGAGTCATGCGCAGAAGTGGTGTCATGCTGTGCATGTGAAATGCTTGCTGTTGGCGGTAACGGGTTCAGTGATGCGCATATCATTGAACCGTACGTTTGTTCGAAAAGATTGTGGCTGTCATCTGCGACGTCAAAAAGGTGTTTGATAAGAAAAAAGTTTGTTCAGAAAGTGTGAAAGGTTTTTGTGATTGACGTTTGATTGTCGTGCATGGTTCCGCATTTCCCTTGCGTCTTTTCAAAAGCGGGAGGTGTGGATCCATCACTGATGGTCTTTGTTGTTTCATTGGATTTGATGTTGAAGTGTTTTTCCCGATGTTGTCAAAGTGTTTGGATGATGACTTCCTGATTGAAGTTGAATTGGTTGGCAGGGATCCGCATTTACCCGCATGTTTGTTGAAAAGCAGGAGGTGCAGATTCCTGACCAGGTGGTTCAATGCTTTGTTGTCTCAAAGTAAATTGTCACAATGAGTGATTCAATCCTGGAGATGTGTCAGACAAATGTTTTTCATTTGTCCATTGTTTTGTTTGAAAATGTGTTTGGAATTGCTTTTCTCACAATTTTTCTGTGAGTGACGTCTTTTTCCAAGGCGTGTGCCGCATTGCCTGTGTGATCAGGACAGGGGATGCGCGCACGCCTGGAAGGAATGCGTCAAACCTTCAAACATTTTCATCATTGATTTGATGATTGATTTTTTGTTTTTGAGTGATGGTGTCTGTTAAAGTTGGCTGGGAGTGGTGTTAAGCTTCCCTGCGCATGTGGGGTGGAATTTTTTGTTCCCCCAATTTTTGGTATTGACCGAAGCACATGCTATCTATGGCCAAGGGAGGAATGACCTCCGTTGGGCTCGGTATTGACCAATTCCATAGATTTTTAATGTTTGGTGTGCTCGCTAGGAGGGGAGTCAACTCCTCACACAGGTCTGCAAAATGTGTTTTGTCCGCCCAGAGGGATGAGCAACTCTGGGATCGGTTTATGTTGAAAAAACCGATCACTACGTGTGGGGAGGAATGCATCTCCCCAATCGGTATTTGACCGAACAAGTCTTCACGTACAAGGGAGGAATGACCTCTCCTCGATCGGTTTGTCAAGCCTATTCCGTGGACAAACGAGCTGGGGAATGACCTCAGCTCTCACCCTTTTTTTTGTTGGTTGGGCGTCATAGACATTTTGATTTTTTTGTATGGATGACATCGGGGAGGAATGTCGTCTCCCGTGCGCGTTTTTTGTATGTTTTTTGCACTCAAGGGAGGAATGACCTCTCCTTATTCCTTGTTGATGACCTTCGTCAAGGTTCTAGTCAACAGGAGTTGAGTGTCTTTGGATTGTTTGCCTGATTGTTGGCTTTGGTTGATTGTCCCACAGATCTCAGTGTGTGTTTGTCAAGATTTGCATGAAGCGGAACCTTCGAGAAATGAGTGAAGCAGACTCGATCAATAGAGGTAAATATTAGTATATTTGTGCCCCCAATCGAGACACTGTTAACACTGTTTTTCGGTTTTGCCTGAATTTGTAGAAGGTGCAGAGCTGAGTAGCTGCGGATCCAAAGAATTCCATGGATCACTGGTGGAGGAAGCAGAGGCTGGACCGTCAAATTCGAAACAACGTCGAGTGGACGGAGCTGGCGTTTTGGTACTTCCAAAGGGTGGCAAGGATTTGATCCCCACCTTGTCTCAATTGGACTTGGATCAATGGCGTCGTCTTCACATGTTTGTTCCCGCTGTCGATACTGCTGCTTGTGCCGACGTCACCAAACGTGGGGCAGAGCAAGACGCAGCAGCAAAGCAGGAGGAATTGGATTTGGCCGAGGGACGTCTTTTATCCCTTCAACATTGGGCTGGAGTTGTCAATGCGGAATGCCGCGTTCTCCCCAAGCAGATTGCTGCGGATGAAGAACGCATTTGAGAAAGCCGTGCATTAAAGGCGGCTTCCAAGGCTTGTTTGCAAGAAGCCTTCACTGCCCGCTTGGCAATTGACGAAAGTCGTCTGCATTCAGTGTATGCGAATGGGGGACAACTGATGTTTCCAATATTGCAAGGACGCGACAAAATGAATGGTAAATATAACGTCAAAATGAATGTGTATATGCACAGTTGATTGTTTGGATTGTTGGAAATACTTTAGGATGTGTCAAAGTTTATGATGTAGCTGGGACGCCACAGCTGTCCTTTGCTTTTGCTGGCGTCGAGGATCTTCGTCGTTTCTGGCTTAAGAAGTTTGACGAGGGTCAAGGAGTGCAGCCACAAATTGCATCGCCAGGGCCAGATCCTGTTAGTGTAGCAGCACTTCAAGCAGTTTTAAGACAGTGCAAGGTGATGGGAGAACGCTCTTGCTCAGGCTCAATGGCAAGTTGGGCTCCATCTGTTATGGAGGTCAACAGAGAGGAATCCCCTGCCGAGGAGGTGGTGGTGGCCCGGCTCGCTACAGGGCCTGCACTCTCAAGAATCTTCTCATATTTCCGTAAGTCACAGGACGTTGTGTTTGGAGATTGGTTGTATATTTTTGATTGTTTGAAAAAATAGGACGACGTGTTCCTGGTTGGTGGGAATACGAACCCGAAGATTTCAAGATGTATGTCGCCAACGTTGGGGAACAAATGAGAATCACGGAGAATGTGGTTCCGAAATTTCGGGTGCAACATGTGCCTACACCCGGTACCACAGTCCAGGACCTGAATTATTACCATGTTTGGCGCCCACTTTGTGGTGAGAAGAATAAAGGACAGCCTGGAATGGCCCAAATTGGACTCTTCAGAGATTCTTTAATTTGCCCATGGAGGGTAACTGACTACGCCTTCATGACGTGTGTTGGCGGTGGTGGTGACGATGTATTTCCGGCGTTTCATTTCACCCACCTCACCAAGGATTTGCCTCACAACATCTATCAGGTATGTAGTGCTGATGGAGGACTTAAATGTTTGGAAAGATTTTTGATATCTTTGTTTGAATTGTTTGTTTTTAGCACGGTGTCAGTGGGGTGAGTGAGGTAGCTGGATCAGCATACAACCGCTGGTCACCTGAGACCATATTCGACCGAATGTATACGGATCTGAACCTTTGCAAGAAGGAATTTCAGTTTACTCATTTGTGCATCCATATTGGCACGAACGATATCAAGTCGTTGTGCTCAGTGACCAGTCCTTGCCGCATCAGCTCATTCTTCACATTTTACAAGGAGCTGAAGGAGTACTTTGCTGAACTTTCCAGGGTGTTCAAATGCCCTGTGTTTGTTTTTGGGGCGTCATCGGCTGGAATCTGGCGCGGCTCCAAAACAAAGTTCAAGCTGGACAAGAAGAAGTTCCCTCGTTTTCCCTTGAGGCAATCGGACAACGGGCTGGTGACGGATGAGCAGAGGTTGGAGGCCGGATCAATGTGTCAGGCCTTATTGGACCGCCTCCTGCGTTGTGACGTGGGAAGTGTCCATGGTCAGAAGTCTGGAGTACCTGGATGGTGGGCCCTGCCAACGCCAGTGGGCTACCTTGAGGAGTTTGCGAAGATCTCGTACTCCGATATCAAGAACTTCGGTCATTTGAGTTCCAGGGTGTATCTCTGGTTCGCCCGAGACCATGTGCTCGGGATGATTTTTGCGGTGATGATTACATCAGGGCACGGTGGCGTGGAGGTGTTTGTATGCCCTGGTGAAGGACCTGTTTGGCTGGCAGATGGAACTGCATTGGTTGGTAAATCGCCGTTGGAGCCACATGATCACTATGGGCGGACTCAGAAATATGAGTGCCCAATGGAGGGGCATGGAGGCGTGGAATTCTGCCCAACCGGGATTACGAAAAATCCTTTTGCCGAGTATGTGTGTCCTTGTTAATGTTTGGAGTGTAATTGACATTTTTGATTTTCTGATATGTTCCAGCATTGAAGAACATCTGGACGGTGACTATGAGGAGACTTTTGCACCAGAGCTTACTTGGTCTGCTTGGACAAAAGTGGCCGAGCGCGTTGCAAAGGGGTTTACCCCCTATGGCTGTGTTGTGAAACTGAAGCAAACGGGTGAAAGAATGATCGTTGCTTGTGGTACTCCGTTGCGCGTCTGGCTTGTGGGTGGTCGAGGACATATGTTGGTCCCAACAAGAGATTTGGAACCTGAAGTTCAGGAGCTTCGAGAGTAGATCACCAATGTTTGTGAGCTTTTGAAGTCTTTTTGTTTGTAAATTGTAGTTCCAAAGTATTAGGTTGATCCAAACAGAAATGAGTTGCCCTACTTTTTGTATGAAACCAATGGGTATTGAGTTTTTTGGTGATGGTCAATGACGGCCTCATTTGTTTGTAAATATGACGTAACCAAATGGTGATACTGGTTTTTTTTTTTGCTCAATATGAGTCTCAATCGGAACAAAGTTATCTCTTTTGCAACAACGGGTATTGGTCCTTTTTTTTTCTATGGTGTTTGTACTTTTTTCGATGTTCTGATGATAAAAGACGTGCCTTTGTTCAACTTTTGCTTGTTGATTTTTCACTGATTGGATTTGTATTGCTGTTGTTAACTTCCTCCACGTCTTCAATTTCCAGGGGAATTAAATTTTGGATGGATTGGTTCGGCAAGATGTGTGGTGTCAAAGTTCCGTTGACATTATAGCGTCGTGACGTCAATACGTCTACTGAGCGAATCTTGTTGTCTCTAGGACTTTGATGAACTTTAAGAATCTTGCACATCTTCCATTTAAGAAGGGCCATTGGCGTGTCATTATGGAAGGAACTTTGTTTAAGTAACGCAATTTGTCCTTCTTTGGGTTCCAAATACGTCTTGGTTTTTTGAGGATCAATAGGAAATTTCCTCAGGGTTGAAATATACCCATCATAGAAAGATTTCCATAATGTTCGGACAATGGCTATGCGAAATTTTGCTAGCTTCGTTAATCCATCCTTGGTAGTATGTTCTACAAATTGTATGGGATTTGGCCCATAACAATATGGATCAAAGTCCGGATCTGCTGCATAGTCCGCTTGGGGGTGTTATGAAACATAGATGGAGTGATCGCTATAGGATCATTTCTGTCTGTTGGTATGTAGGTTAGAGGCCTAGAGTTGATAACTCTGGCCACGAACGTAATGGCTGATCGGACCGTGTTTCTGTTTGTAAATGGTATTCCACCTAATGACCGGGCTAGTCGACTTTTGATGACGCCCATCATTCATTCATAAAACCCTCCCCACCATGGTGCGCGAGCGGCATTAAAATGCCACTCGACGCGCTTGGTTGTAAATTCTTGTTTGATTTCCTGTTGGTTAGCCTTTAGGAATCTTGGCCATGCAGCCCGGAAGGTTGTTGCATTGTCAGACACAATGTTCTGGGTTGAACATCCCTTAGGTTGCAGAACGTATCATACGCTCCCATGAATGATTCCAAGGTGAGGGTGTCTACCTCTTCGAGGTGAATGGCTCCTGTCAATGGGCATGAGAATACGCAGATGGATATGCGTTTCTCTGTCGGTGTATTGAAAGGCCCCACAAAATCAATTCCCACTGTTTTGAAGGCTTGAGCTCCAGTATACCTGTAGGTTGGTAAGGGAGCAGTTGTTGTTAGATAGGGAAGGTTATTAAACCTTTTGCACCAATTGCATTGTCGAATGGTGTCTCTGATAAGCTGATGTCCTCCTTGAAGCCAGTATGTTTTTGCTATTTCTTGTTGAGTATAGGCTGTGGATGAATGTTTGTAAATGATGTGTTGAGTATAAATGAACGCCCTCAGAAGGGGGTATGGTTGTTTGTTTTTAGGGATTGGCAAATGGATGAGAGTTTTCTTGGCCTGTTCAGTGAGGGGTATTGCCCCTTTGATGTCAAAGGCCTGTTGGCTGATGGAAACAATCATCCTTTGTGCAGAATCCCATTTGAGATCAGGCCTGTTCAACAGGATTTTTCCTGACCGTAATTTCTTCCATTTCTTATGATCGTAATACTGCTGCATTATGCGTATGCCCTCTTGGTGGGCGCATTCCAAACCCTCTGGAGTAAATGGTTTTATGATAAGCTTTGGGTGAATACCCTTTTTGTTTTTAGATGCCAATAGTTTCTTTTGAGGTTGTTTTGCAGCTGTTTGGAGGCAATGTAAGCCTACAATAATGTTTGTAACTTTCCCCCATGTTCTGGCATTCTTGAAGAGGGAATGGATGGTTTCTTTCTCATGGAGAAACTCCAATTTGGCCTTAGAAGGCCCCCCTGCAACTGTGGCTGTCACGGTTGTTATTGGTTGTGCAGGCCACTTGTTCTTAGTTGGGAGCCATGTTGTGCCATTCCACTATAGCTTGGAGGCGCGGAGAGTTTCTATGTCACATCCGCGTGATCCCAGGTCTGCCAGATTGGCTTCTTCTGAAACATGTCTCCAGTTTTCTGGGACAGAGATTTCCAAGATTTTTTGGACCCGTGTTGTTACATATTTGGTTGGTTTTGTTTCCTGTTTATTGATCCAGTTGAGAGTTACGGCAGAGTCGGTCCGAAAATGAACTGTATGTATATCAAGATTGATTGCATGTTTTGAAATAGTCAGCATGCGTGCTGCTGAACAAGCTGCAGAGAGTTCCAAGCGATTGATTTGCGTTGACTCTGTTTGCTTTTTAGGCTTCTCCCGTTGTTTCTTGGGAACCAGTTTAGACTTTGCCCAACTGAGCGTTGTCACTGGTTTAATTTGCCATGTTTGAAAATAGATGACTGCTCCAAGGGCTCTCTTACTAGCGTCTGAGAAAATATAAATGTCCCGAGGTTCATCTGGAGTAGAAGTCGCAAGACGTAACATGCAGAGGTCAACGCAGGCCAATGCTTGCTTTGCAACGTATTTCCATTCTTGATATTCCTTCTCACTTAGACGGGTGTCCCAAGAGACATTCAGATGGGCATCATGAAAGTTTTGACGCAGGATTTTGATAGACGTTGTGAACGGAGTGAACATTCCCAGAATGTCAAAAAGGCGTGCCTCAAACCCGGTGATGTGTCTCAGGGTGAGGTGTTTGCGATCCAGGAATGATTGTAAAGATAATGGTGATGTTAGGAT
>CAJPEX010004478.1:0-21491 GCA_905338405.1 Notodromas monacha | reverse complement strand
TATTCGCTTGCTTTTACTTTGTCGCGCGCTCATTGCTGTCTGGACTCTTGTTCTAAACGTACTTGCTGTTGAATACGGAATAAAGCATTCCAACTAACATCATTTAACTAACATTTACCATCATTTTAACTAATTTAGACAACAAAATTCAAACAAACAGACCTTGGCATGAAAAAGGAAATTGAGAAACCCTGTATTTTTTGCATATACATGTTTGAAAATATACGCTTATATTCCTGATACGCTTATACGTTTACTGAAAACGCTTATACCTAATATAGGCTTATTCTGAAACAGTTTCCAAAACTTTGCATCTTTTTACCATGGATATATATTTGAAACATGGGAAAATATATATATCATTTTCATCTTTTATATTGAAAAGAATTGTATCATTTCCAATGAACAAAAAACTTTATATGCAACCCAAAATGCAACCAGAATGAGAATCAATCATTCAGCAGAATTGTTTTCAATCATTTCAACTGCCTCAGTTCTTGATTCAGCATCATCCAGATCATTCAGAGGAACAGCTGGATAAAAACCCAATCAATATCTAATCCAAAAGAAACATTCAGAAAACCAGCTCCTTGTAAAGTAAATACAAAGAATTAGAAAAATCAAAGCCCCAGCAAAAGCTAAAATGATTATAACGACAAATAAAATATGAAAACCCAATGGAAAATAATTGCGCGCATCAAAATGTGAATATTTGCGCTTCCGAGTTGTGAAAATTGTGGTCAACATCAACGCCGCCTGAGTCGTGAGCAAAACCAATGTCAATGTGGAAACCGTGGTCAAAACAACCGACTCCATCACCAATGATTCCTGCAAACCCTTTGTCAAAACCACCTTTACGTCAACCTCCTCCACCTTTGTCACTGAAGTCGAAACCCTCAAAGATCCCTGAGTCAAAGTCACATGTTTGTGTTCAACCTTACAAACTTTTCCATTCACAAGGATCCCCCCTGACGACCCACTACATGAAGCATCATCAAAAAGCCAAAGTTCCTGAACAACGAAAGAAAACCCAGGAAATTATGTTGTGTAAATTATTTTTCAGGTGATACTCACTGTCACCCCATTTTGTCGCTTACCATCCAAATTTGCTTTGTCCCCCACATGATCCCAAATGAATGATCCCATTTACACTAGCAGAATCAGAAACATCTGCTCCACATAAATCCATACACAACCAAATGTTGTTCAAAACATAACAATTGGGATGCAAATTAATGATAGTCAAAAAGGTAAACAAAAGAGTCCCACTTCAGCTATCATCTTGGAATTTGGTTTTGAAAAGAGATTTTAACGTAAAAAAGTTCAAAGATAGAATGAGAGAAAAATCCATCCTTCCCTCAGGAAAGAATAATTCACATCTCTCATCAAAAAATGACAAGAGCACATGAATTACTTGCAAATAATTATCGAGGTTCAAAAATCTGTCAAGCCATTTGGAGTGGATGTCAGATTATTTCGAATGAAGAAAAAGCGAGCTTTTTCTTGTTTGTGCCAGGTGATTGTTATTGGTGTAATTTCCCCAATAATAATTTGCCGTGAAACGTGCCTGCGTTTCTAGAGATGCACGTGAGTTCTCTCAAGAGCTTGCCAAAAGGCAGCGCTTGCACATCAGCGAGAAAGAAAGAGAAAGACTGGGAAAAGGATGAGATAATTATTTAGAATATTAACGTATAATATTATAATCATCTCTGGACTCCTTTTGATTCCAAGAACCAATTAATCACTGACAGGTGCGCCCCTCCTGACCCAGATATGACGCATACATGTACCAGTTGAATTGGTCGCAAACTTATGGGATTCCCCACTCCGCGGTTCTTCTCAAAGCATGTGCACAATCATGTGATTGTAACTGTGCAGTTTCCAGAACTTTCTGTGTTCCCCTTCCGGGATTTGAGCAGTATATAAACCCTGGTCAAATCCAGGATTATCAGGCAGTTGTGCATTGACTTGTGAAGTGACCCTTCAGGTATAATCCTCTGTATTTCCTGGTGTCTCTGGTTTGTGTTGTGGTGATCATTACATAGTAATAATAAAAGACTATTTTTGTATCCAAAGTACTTGCTGGTATTTCCTTATCTATTCCGCTAAAGTAGATAGTACACGAATCTAGTACTGTTAAGATAATCTGAGATAAAGGTAACTTTCTCAGTTATTCCCAATAAGGGGATAACAGGATCCTCAAAAAATGCAACACACGTTACAGCCACCCAAGTGGAGGACGCCCTCCAGTGATGGGTTAAAAGAGTCTGCCAAAGAAAGTCAAGAAATTTAGCAAAACAATAAAACAGCAGCTGTCAATGAAACTCTGTCAACAGCTGAAGGTTAAAAGTGGTGTCACACATCCTTCCGTACAAAAAAGGTTGTGACACAATAAAATCAAATAATATGTTTTACACTAGAAACAAAAATGTAGCAACTAGATTAGTAGGTCAAATATTAAAAGAATACAAACATTGTGATAGCCTAATGTCATATTCATTTTATATACCGTCTAATGACCCCAAACAAAGAATTGATTATTTTAAATGTCAGAATAAATCATGTCCTTATAAAATAACCTTGTGGAAAGACAGTCCTTGGAGACATGCAGAACCTTTTGAAGAAGACCTATAAAAGCGAGAATTTTTCAAGAGCATCATCAGTCTGGATTGAGCAGTGAAATGGTGAAGAACTCAAAATTATTGATTTTTCTCCTGTGTGCAGTGATAACTGGAAATATTGCAATATTAAAAACTCTTCGCAATTTAGCTGGAAATGTAGTAGGTGTGAGAAATACTGCTACAAATGTAGCAACAGATGTATTATTCCCTCCACCTCCTATTCTACCTGACAATGAAGCTAAAGAAGATAACTCAGGACCAACTTCTCCAATAAAAAAATTTCCAAGGAGAAATTGGGATAGTTTATCAACAACAGCCTCATGTTTGTTCCCCTCATTACATATGAACAATAGAACAGCATATACCTATAGATACTATGGTGTTCAAAAATTTTGATCATTTTTGTGGGGGTATCCATTCACAATAAAAGCTGATCATATAGGAATACCATATTTGAACAGACAAACTCAAAATGATAGTCACCTAGCAATTAAGTGGTTTACAACTCTAAATACATATAATTTCACAGTAGAATACAAAAAGGGAAAAAATATACCTCATGCTGAGGCACTCAGGAGGTATCCTCCTGATAAAAAACTAGTTGCATATTTATCACCATCATTTTTCTCAAGTAATGTAATTCCTTTTATTTGCATGGAAGAAATAAAGGAAGCAATAGCAAGTCAGAAAAAAATTAGATATACCCCAAGGAAAAAACTATTGCATGAAAGATGGAATGATCCTGAAGCAGGAAGAAAATTATTCTTGCATCTGGATACCACCCAATCTTCGGAATAAAGTCATCAAATTATATTGTGAGCCTCCTGCAATAGGACACCCTAGAATGGATAAAACCACCTTTTGCAATCAAACAAAATTTTGTTTGGAACAATATGAACCAGGACATAGCAAATTATATAAACCATTGCGACGTATGTCAACGCCACAAAATCTACAGACATCAATCACATATGTTAACCCTTCCTGCTCCTGACAAATGTTTTGAAGAAGTAACTTTGGATTTAGTGGGACCTGTACCATCTAGTAATATTGGAAACAAAGATATATTAGTTATTTGAGATAGATCATCAAGATGGATAAGTTTCATACCATTAATAAATGCAACAGCAGAAACTGTGAGCAGAGCATTTCTGGATCAATGGATATGTACTTATGAATCCCCAAAAAAAATTTTCACAGATAGAGGAACAAATTTCCTATCTACAATATTTATATAGATCTAGCCATTGCTCTGGGAAGTCATGCATGTACAACCACAGCATACCACCCACAAGAAAATGGTCAAAATGAAAGATCCCATAGGGAATTGCATGAGTATTTGAGTATATACTTGGATCCAGAGAAAAGATCAAATTGGGATCAATTAATTTATTCAGCCTCTTGGGTTCACAACTCATCTAAAAACAAAGCAATTCAAATTCCACCTTATGAATTAGTCATGGGTCAGAAACCTAATATCAATTGGATCCCATGGAACCCCTCTGACCAGAAAGAATATTCCAACATAGAACAATTCATCACAGAAAAACAAAATTGGATGAAGAAATTACGAGTTCATGCAAGAGAGGTAATTGAGAATAGGCAAAAAGCTTATTTAGAAAGATCTAATCTGAACAAAAAGGATCATCACTACCAGGTTGGTGATAAAGTATTACTTCAAACACATGACATATTAACATAAGTTGGGAGAAAATGGTCAGCCAAATACAAAGGTCCTTATGAAATGATCAAAATTATCAATCCTGTGAGTATTCACATAAAAGATCCTCACACCTCTTGGAACTATATAATACACAGTAAATATTCACAACCTTATAATGAATCAAAATCCACTATCATTAATCCAAATGTAACACCTGAAAAGGAAAAAAATTGAATCCAATCCTTCACCACTTCAAATATATGATATAGATGAAGAAATGGACGATTTTATTCTACAAGATAAGGAACCCCAGGTTTCAACTGACATTAAAACAAGTGGTTCCCTTGCTAAACCATCAGAAAACAATGTTCCAAAAACTCCTAAACAATTAATGCCTGCCAATGAAAAGGAGAAATCACCTTCTCCAAGTACAACCAGCAGAAGCAAGCCAAATACTGACACAGTACTCCAGACCCCGAAAGGTCAAAAGAGTATCTTTAAATACGTCAAAGAAAAGACTGCAGAAGCAACAAGGAGCATAAATAACTTTTTACAAAAAGAGCAAAAAGATATGGGAAGTAGCCCTGAGAAGACAAATGAGGTATTAGACGCAACTCCATGCACTTCCCTGCAATCATTTGCACTGCAATTATGCAGTACATTGTTACCAAGCGATGCAAGTATTGACACACTGAACCAGAACGACAATATTAACCAAATGTCCATCGATGACAGTGAAAAAGTGACAGTCCTTGAGGAACCGCAAGAAAAAGAAAAAGTACTGCAAGACAAAGAAAAAGAAACGCAAGAAAAAGAAGTGGTAATTATCCCAAAGTACGGAGAAGTACTTGACAAAGACAGAACATTTTATGCTATGACAATGCACTTATTGCTGAGCAGCAAAAATACGAAAAAATAAAAGCTAAAACTAAGGCAACACATCAAGCCTTAAAAGGAACTGCAATAGTGGAAGAACCTCCAGTACCTGATTCTGTTTGCGATAATACGGATTAAGCACAGAAATTATAACAATGGTTCATGTGTTTGGTCATTCTCCTTTAATTTGATTTATGGATCAATTTCATAGGCATCCATATTTAATAATGGATCAGTGGCATTTGCCAAATTACAGAAGTTTTCTTAAACTTTGTTGTATCTCCATAGATTGTCCAGAAATTGAATATATCTATTATGATGGAGAATCCAATGAGAACAGCATTAAATGGGTAAACTCAAGAGGGAGAATAACTCACTCCAATCTTGAAAGTACTGATTTTCTTGAAAGCTCTTCAGGTGAAGAAAATACAGATGATGCCTCTGAAACTGAACTTCCTTTTGATTTACCTAGAGATTCTGAAAGATTGAGTGTGCCAAGTGATTGTGAACCGTGAATAATGCCTATACAGATATATTTTTGAGTATTTTGCAGAAAAATCTCTCAGACCAAAAAATGCATATTACAATTGATGAGAAAACGAAAGATTTGTTATCTCGAGTAAAACAAGATTTTCCTCATTGTGGACAAACCATGAAATGCTTTCGAATCAAGTCCACTCAAAATCTTTTTAGAGAGATGGTGTTCCAATTTAAATGTAAAAATTGCAATTATGTCCTATCAGTACTTCGCAAGAAGGAAAAGTTGAGCTTTTAAGTTCAAGATTCCAAGAAGAACATATCATGAATTCTTTTTTTTTTTACTTTGGATGCACTATACCAATGATTCAGAAAAAATATCCAAAATAAAAAATCGCATTACAAAAGATTTTCCCCACTGTGGAAAACCAATGTACTTTAAATTGCTCAAATTCATGACTTGGTACCCTGGGATGGATCTTTTAATTTTTCAATGTCAGACTTGTGACTTTCAATTAAAAGTGACTTGCAGAACATATGGCAAGTTCAATGTGTTGCATACCCTGGAACAATCATAGACTAAGTATACACATTTTATAATATTTCAGGCACAATGTTTTTCAGTGAAGAAAAAGATGAGGAAATAAAAGAATGGATGAAGAGAAATACACATCATTGTAATAGTCTTTTAAGGATAAGGTTTAAACATATTTCAAAAGAAAGCCAAATTTTTTGCATGCTTTTGACTTGCATACATTGCAGTTATAAAATAACAATATTGCATAAACCCGTAGGAGAACATCCCCTACCTCATCCTTATATTAGAAGTTTTGAACAGTGGCTTTTAGATATAATGTAGGATAAATAATAAAAAATTGTTTATATTTTTCCCACATCACATATCATACACCACACTTGCGTGGAAATTCTTCTTCTCAATGACAATCTTGACAACTCAACTTTCTAAGCAATTGGATTGGGTTGAACCCACCTTAAACCTTAAATTCAACCTCAGCCCAACTCCACTGACAAGTCACAGCTCCAACAATTTAGCTTTCTAGGCAGTTAGACTGGGTCGAACCTATTTTTTAAATCCATAGTTCCAAACCCAGGCCAACTCCACAGAGAAGCTAGCACCTGACAAATTACACCTTCCAAGCAGCCAAGATGACATCAATTCTACAAGAAACCGTAGCCTCGATTTCATACCGATTGCTCAAAGAAGCAAAGTTCTGTTGCGCACACAATATACAGCATTCAAATTTCCAACAGTACAGAATTTATCAATCAAGGCCTAAAGCTAGATCTATATACACAAACTCATATATCTAATGTTAGAACCCACACTGATGAATTCCAAGGCACAATTCATTCAACACTTGAATCAACGACGTAATCGTAACAAAATTATCAGGTAGACTGACCTTGCGGCCCTCTTTAACATCAGGCTACAAACTCTGCCCACCTAACTATTTAATTACAATTCAATTTCCAAATTTAATCAACCAATTTCAACCGTCTCGACAATTCAGAATTTATCAGCTTGGTTCTATCATTTTATACACTACTTTTTAACCCGTGCATACAACGATAGACCCAGCAAATTAATTCTAGACATTCAGATGAACTTGAAAGGAATTACAGATAAATTCTTTAACCTATTAACCCCCGCAAAGTGGCTCGAACCTGGACACTTTGGTGTACAATCCCTATGTATAACTTCCAGGCCACCCAGACATGGGCAATTTTAAAACAGTTCAAACCAAGGTTATAAAGTTGAGCACATTTAGGGAAAGTAGAGCAATAAAATCAGGGTAAATGGGAGCAAAAACCGAGGACTTTGAGAAAAATCAGGGGTCCTCATGCGCGCGAGAGTTGTTTACCGTTGCAGAAAATGGGAGCACATGCGCGCCCCAATTTTGGTAGCCGTACATCCCCATACCTACATATGTTCAGCAGAGAGAAAAATACCTTTTGTTCAAGAACCAAAAGGAGGGCTTCAGAATGACTCCAGCAGCCGTTCACACCCCTCTCCCAAATTAAATCAGTGTTCTCACCTAATTCTCTACTAACAATTTTTCTCAAACATATATGCTTGTTTCAGATGTATTATACGTGTAGTTCTGTGGTTGCGGACGCAATTACCAAATATATATTAGATAATATGAAACACTAAGGTGAAAAATTACATTATCCCCTAATTACCATACCCTCATTCAACATGAATATGCAAATTTTCAAATTTAAGTGCAACAAATGTACTTATAAAATCACATTGTGGCAAGATAATACCTGGCAACACCAGGAAGATTATCATGAAAAGATCCCCAAAGGATATTAACCACCCTATTATTTTTAATGTTCACAGTAACACCTGAAAAGAAGTGAAATGGTGAAATTTGCAATCTTTTTCTATACTTTAATAATTCTAAGGCAAACCCATTCACAAGTAAATTTGCTGCAACCAATACAAACATTAGGAACAGCAGCAACTCAAACAATGAATATTGCCACAGACATACTATTTCCACCAGCACCAGTATTGCTCAAAAATAAGGCAAAAAAAAGATAATTCTGGGCCAACTTTGCCCATAAAGAATTTCTTTGGTGACATTGGAATAGCTTACAAACCAATGCCACACATATGTTTAACAGAAAATGTTCGGATAATAGAACAGGATAAACAAATTGGAGAAATTGCACAAAAACTCAGTAAAATAATCCAAGAATCAAACAAATATTACACTAGAGCAAAAAATAAGACAGATGTAGAAACATATGATGAAATGTACAAATTACTAATGAGTGTGCTGTTTGTCAAAAAGGATTTAAAAAGAATTTTGACAAACTTATATTTCAATACATAGACATATGACAAAAGACAAAAACAAAGAATAACATTAATTGCTGACTCAGCTCTCTGGGAAGCTCTAGACTCAGCAACAACCAATGAAAACAGAAACCAGCTTTTAGTACTAAAAGACAAAAAATGGATAATTCTTCCAAGAGAAAGTTTAGAATTTTTAGATGAAGTAAACTCAGCATTTACAAAATATCTAAATTTAAACTTCACCAAATTCTATGCAGCAACAGGTTGGAGAATCGATGCGGCTTCGACTGGAATTGTCTCAAGACTATTAGCTTTGAACAATAGACTAAATGATTTAATTAATGGACTCGACGGAATACATGGATTAAAAAATCCTTTTGGTCAATTAACTAGAAACGATATAAACAAAGCTTTAGCCAAAATAACCACTAAAGAAAAAAGCTGGATCCCTTTAAAAACATTGGAAATGTTCATATTTAACAATCCATTAACAACAGGAAAATTTGTCAATTGTCAAGAAGATCAAGGTACTCAAACACCAAATTCAGCATGCATTTACAAAATGTTGACAATTGTTCCAATTATACACAAAAATCAGAATATAGTGTGCTAAAAGAAGTAATAGCCCCTATATATACAGAAAATAAAAAAGGACATGGAAAATGGAAAATGGTAAAATCTTCCTCACCAATTTTAATGCTAAGCAAAACAAATTCATTAGCCTTAGAGAGCAATGAACTACCAGAATGTTATGAACCAGATTATTATTACTTCTGTAAATTATGTCTGCCAACACATCTAGTCAGCAGACCATTAAGTAACT
Organism: Notodromas monacha; assembly: GCA_905338405.1. Classification (NCBI taxonomy): domain Eukaryota; kingdom Metazoa; phylum Arthropoda; class Ostracoda; order Podocopida; family Cyprididae; genus Notodromas; species Notodromas monacha. The sequence goes on along the minus strand of CAJPEX010004478.1, from coordinate 12,201 downwards.
GTACAACTTCTGTTTTAGGGGGGAAGACAAATGCACAGATATGAGCTGAATGCAATATGATAGAAGTTGTTACACCAGAAAAAGAAGTAATACACTTAGACAGAGATGAATTGCTGTACGTAAACCCCACTGAACAAGTAGCACCAAGTACTAATGAAAATGATGACAAGCAAGATAATACTTGCGAAACAGCACCAATGGACAAAGGAACAATAACACAAGAGTGTAAAGACAGCAATGGTAAATTCCCAATCTTCCCAATAAGCATGACCTGGTTAAAAAAACAATTTAAAGAATTTGGTGAATTCTACCTTTTGGCTTTGATAATATTAGTAAAAATAATATTAATCATCTTGGGATATTTTTTCTGCATACGCATAAGACTGATGCAAGTAGAAACACCGATAACATTTAAAAATATACTAGGAACATTCTCTTCCAACAATCAAGGAAAACCATGTAAAATTACCTTAACTGAAGTATGTAAAGAACAAGAAAGTATGAATCTACTGTAAGAAAACCCCAGTGCTCCTGCTAGAATCAAAAGATCTGTACAGGGAGTAGAATTTGAGCTAACATCAAAACCCTTAACGATCAATTCTCCACTTTATCCTTCCATCTCTATAAAATGAGATTTAAAATTTTTTATGCAGCTCTGATGGAAAAATTGACAATGGCAAAACGATTAAGGGAAAAACGAGTATCAAATGTACATATTTTTATATATTTTCCAGCAGCAATAATTTTTGTACAAATGGAAACAATACAATTAGCAGAAAAATACCCTTATCACATATATGCGCTCATCTTGTATACGCTTATGCAAAAATGCAAAAAGCCACTTATGCATTCACTTTTGTATATATATATTCAAGAAAAGAGAGTATGTTTATTTCAGGCCAACTTTATTTTTCATTCCCTTTGAGGTTCAGTATCATTGAGAGGAATATGGACCATCTTGACACTTTCAGTTTCAATATCGTTTTCATACCATCAGGACATTATGAGTTCATCAGATTACCAATGGGATTAAAGAATTCCCCAAGTATCTTTCAGAGAATGATGAATCTCATTTTAGATGGATGTCTCGGAAAGTAAGCATTCATTTACATTGATGATATAGTTGTGTATTCCTCAACAGCAGAAAAACATGTCGAACACTTAGCTGATATATTTGAACGAATCAAACAATAAGGATTAAAAGTAAAATTCAGTAAATGTCAATTCTTCCAAACCAAAATTGAATACTTAGGAATTTGGATAAGTCACAATGGAACTAAAATTACTGACAGTAAATTGCAAGCAGTGAGAGAATTTCCTATACCAAAGGATATCAAAGGGGTACAAGCATTTTTAGGCTTGATTGGATATTTTTGAAGTCATATAGAGAATTTCGCAATAAAAGCAAGACCATCATATGATCTTCTGCAAAAAGATATTCCATTTACATGGAAAAAAGACCAACAGAAAGCTGTTGACATCTTAAAGCAATGTCTTATGACAGCACCAGTACTGAGTTTCCCCGACTTCAAGAAAGAATTCATATTAACTACTGACGCCTCTGCCATTGCCATAGGTGCAGTGTTAACACAGAAAGAAGGAAAGAAAGAGAAACTCATCGGATGTGTCTCAAGGTCATTGAACTCTGCAGAAAGCAGATATCCAAATAAGGATCGAGAAATTTTAGCCGTATACTAGGGTGTACAAAAATTTTTATCGTTTTTGTGGGGGTATCCATTTACAATAAAACCGATCATATAGCAATACCGTATTTGAATAGACAGACTCAAAATGACAGTCACCAAGCAATCAAGTGGTTTACAACTTTAAATGAATATAATTTCACAGTAGAAAATAAAAAGGGAAAAAATATACCTCATGCTGATGCACTCAGCAGGTATCCTCCCGACAAAAAATTAGTTGCATATTTGTCACCATCATTTTTCTCAAGTAATGTAATTCCTTTTATTTCCATGGAAGAAATAAAAGAAGCAACAGCAAGTCAGAAAAAATTAGATATACCCCGAGGAAAAAACTATTGCATAAAAGATGGAGTGATCCTGATAATAAAAGAAGCAACAGCAAGTCAGAAAAAATTAGATATACCCCAAGGAAAAAACTATTGCATAAAAGATGGAGTGATCCTGAAGCAAGAAGAAAATTATTCTTGCATCTGGATACCACCCAATCTACGGCAAAAGATTATAAAATTATATCATGAGCCTCCTGCAATAGGACATCCTGGTATGGATAAAACAACTTTTTCTATTAAACAGAAATTTGTCTGGAACAATATCAATCAGGACATAGTGAATTATATAAATCATTGTGACGTATGTCAACGCCACAAAAATTACAGACATCAATCACCTATGTTAACCCTGCCTGTTCCCGACAAATGCTTTGAAGAAATTAGTTTGGACCTAGTGGGACCTGTACGATCTAGTAACATTGGAAACAAATATATATTAGTTATCCAAGATAGATTATCGAGATGGATAAGTTTCATACCATTAAAAAATGCAACAGCAGAAACTGTAAGTAAAGCATTTCTTGATCAATGGATATGCACTTATGGGTCTCCACGAATAATTTTGACTGATAGAGGAACAAATTTCCTCTCTACAATATTTAAGGATCTTGCCATTGCCCTGGGAAGTCATGCACGTACAACCACTGCATATCACCCACAAGCAAATGGACAAAATGAAAGATCCCATAGGGAATTGCACGAATATTTGAGTATATATTTAGACCCAGAGAAAAGATCTAATTGGGATCAATTAATTTATCTAGCCTCCTGGGTACACAACTCATCTAAACACGAAGCAATTCAAATTTCACCTTATGAATTAGTCATGGGTCAAAAACCCAATATTAACTGGATCCCATGGAACCCTTCTGATCGAAAAGAATATTCCAACATAGAACAATTCATCACAGAAAAACAGAACTGGATGAATAAATTACGAGTTCATGCAAGAGAAGTAATTAAAAGTAGGCAAAAAGCTTATCTAGAAAGATCCAATTTGAATAAAAAAGATCATCACTACCAAGTTGGTGATAAAGTATTACTTCGAACGCATGATATTTTAACATATGTTGGAAGGAAATGGTCAGCTAAATATAAAGGTCCATACGAAATAATTAAAATCATTAATCCTGTGAGTATTCACATTAAGGATCCTCACAGCACTTGGAATGACATAATACACAGTAGTTATTTACGACCTTATAATGAAATAAAAACCACTGACACAAATTTAAATGTAACACCTGAGCAGGAAAAAATTGAATCTCAACCATCGTTACTTCAAACCTATGATTTAAATGATGAAGACATGGATGATTTTATTTTACCCGAAATAGATAAGGAACCCCAGATTCCAATTGAAATAAAAACAAGTGGTTCTCCATCTAAACCACCCGAAAACAATGTTTTAAAAACTCCGAAACAAATTACACCTGCGAAAGAAAAGGAGAAAGTACTTTCTCCAAGTACGCCCAGCAGAAGCCAGGCAAGTACTGACGCAGTACTCCGGACTCCGAAAGGTCGAAAGAGTATTTTTAAATACGTCAAAGAAAAAACCGCAGAAGCAACAAGGAGTATAAATAAATTTCTACAAAAAGAACAAAGCAATACGGGAAGTAGCCCTGAGAAGACAAATGAGCTATTAGACTCAACTCCGCGCGCTTTCCCACAATCATTTGCACCGCGATTACGCAGTACGCTGTTACCAAGTGATGCAAGTACTGACACACTGAACCAGAACGTTGGTAATAACCAAACGCTTGCGGATGACAGTGAAAAAGTGACCGTCCTTGAGGAAACGCAAGAAGTACCGTGGCAAAAAGAAACAGAAACACTAGAGCGAGAACCGGTAATTATCCCCGAAGTACGCAGAAGTACTCAACAAAGACAGAACGTTTTACGGTATGACGATGCACTTATTGCTGAACAGCAAAAATACAAAAAAATAAAAGCCAAGAATAAAGCATCACGTAAAGCCTTAAAAGGAACTGCCATAGAGGAAGAACCTCCAGTACCTGATTCTGCTTGCGATAATACTGATTAAGCACAGAAATGTTTCATGTGTTTGGACGCTCAGCACTGATTAGATTCATGGATCAGTTTCATAGGCATCCTTATATTTTAATGGCAAGATGGTATTTGCCAAATCACAAAAGCTTTCTTAAATTTTTGTTGTTTTTCTATAGATTGTCCAAAAATCGAACATATCTATTACGATGGAGAATCTAGTGAAAATAAAACACAATGGGTAAATTCTAGAGGAAGAATAATTCACTCTGATCTAGAAAGTACTCTTTTTATTGAAAGTTCATCAGATGATGAAAATACTGATGATGCCTCTGAAACTGATAGTCCTTTTGATTTATCTAGAAACTCAGATAGATTGAGTGTGCCAAGTGATTGTGAACCGTGAATAATATTCTTATAGAAAATATTTTTAAATATTTTTCAGAAAAAATATCTTACATATTACAACATGCATATCTCTGTTGATGAAAAAACAAAGGATTTACTAGCAGGAGTGAAACAAGATTTTCCTCATTGTGGACAAAGCATGAACTGCTTTCGAGTAAAGTCCACCCAAAATCTTTTTAGAGATATGGTGTTCAAATTTAAATGTAAAAATTGTAACTATGTCCTTTCAGTACTTTGAAAGAAGGACAAGTTGAGTTTTTAAATCCAAGAAAAACATATCATGAATTCTTTTATTCTTTTTACTTCAGATGCATTATACCAATGATTCTGAAAAAATATCTGAAATAGAAAATCGAATCACAAAAGATTTTCCCCACTGTGGAAAACCCATGTACTTTAAAATGCTTAAATTTGTAAGATGGTACCCTGGGATGGATCTTTTGATTTTTCAATGTCAAACTTGTGATTTTCAATTAAAAGTGACTCGCTAGAGATATGGTGTTCAAATTTAAATGTAAAAATTGTAACTATGTCCTTTCAGTACTTTGAAAGAAGGACAAGTTGAGTTTTTAAATCCAAGAAAAACATATCATGAATTCTTTTTATTCTTTTTACTTCAGATGCATTATACCAATGATTCTGAAAAAATATCTGAAATAGAAAATCGGATTACAAAAGATTTTCCCCACTGTGGAAAACCCATGTACTTTAAAATGCTTAAATTCGTAACATGGTACCCTGGGATGGATCTTTTGATTTTTCAATGTCAAACTTGTGATTTCCAATTAAAAGTGACTCGCAGAACGTATGGCGAGTTCAATGTGTTGCGCACTCTGGAGCGTATTATAGACTAAGCACCCACTTTTATAATTTTCAGACAAAAATGTTTTTCAGTGAAGAAAAAGATGAGGAGATAAAAGAATGGATGAAGAAAAATACACATCATTGTAATAGTCTTTTAAGGACAAGGTTTAAACATATTTTGAGAGAAAGTTGTATGTTTTGTATGATTTTAACCTGCAAACATTGCAATTATAAAATAACAATATTGCATAAACCCGTAGGAGAATATCCCCTACCCCGTCCTTATATTGGAAGTTTTGAACAGTGGCTTTTAGATATAATGTAGGAAAAAATAAAAAATTGTTTTTATTTTTCCCACATCACATATCATACACCACATATCACACTCGCGTCGAATTTCTTCTCAACGACAATCTGGACGATTGTACAATTGGATTGGGTCAAACCCATTTTTGAAATTCCATAGTTTCAACCTCAAGCCAACTATACATTCCGACGAACTAGAGTTCTTCACAGTGGCGCGGACGACTTTGAACCCGAATTTAAATTCACGGGTATCAAATGGTCTGCACCCTCTGACCAAACTCAACTGATACAGTACATTCAAATTTCCGAAGACGTAGAATCATTCTTTGTGGAGCAGATGACTATGCCCAAATTGAATTTCACGGGTACTAGAACACCTGCACCCCTCAGAACAACCCCATCAGTACAATTCAATGTATACATTCAATACTTGATGATTCAGAATTTACTAGCCTGGTTCCAAAGTCTCATGCACTGCATTAACCCGTGCAGCAAACCATCCAAACCCGCCAATTAATTCCAAGATAATTCGAATTTCAACCAATTTCAACCCTCTCGACGATTCAGAATTTACCAGCTTGGTTCTACAGTTCCGTGCACTAATTTTAACTCATGCACTCAACCATAGACCCCGCCAATTAAATCTATGCATTTAAATGAACTTTTAAAGGAAATTCAAGATAATTTCTTTAACCTATGAACCCCCGCAAAGGTATTCGATCTTGGACCTTTTGAACACGGACCTCTCCACATATCCTCCAAGCCACCCAGACATGGGCAATTTTAAAACAGTTGGAACCAAGGTTATAAAATCGAGGACATTCAGCGGAAATAGAGTAATAAAATCAGGGTAAAAGGGAGCGAAGACCGAGGACCTTGAGAAAATCAGGGACCCGCGCGCGCGCGAAAGTTGTTTACCATTGACGAGAAATGAGAGCACATGCGCGCCCCAATTTCGGTAGCCGAACACCCCTACACCTATATATGATCCTCAGAGAGAAAAATACTTTTTGCGCGAGAACCAAAAAGGAGGGCTCCTGAACGACTCCAGCAGCCGTTTACACCCCTCTCCTGAACTAAATCAGTGTTCTCACCTAATTTTCTAACTAAAAAACTTTTTCTGAACATATATACGTGTTGCAGATGTATTATACATGTAGTTCTGTGGTTGCGGACGCAATTACTGATTATATTTTGGATAATATAAAATATTGTGGTGAAAAATTACATTATCCCCTGATAACCATACCTTCATTCGATATAAATATGCAAATTTTTGAATTTAAGTGCAAGAAATGTACTTTTAAAATTACATTGTGGCAAGATAATACCTGGCAACACCAGGAAGATTATCATGAAAAGATCCCCGAAGGATATTAACCACCCTCTTATTTTTAATGTTCACAGTAAAATGTGAAACGAAGTGAGATGGTGAAATTTGCGATCTTTTTCATTCTCATATTTATAAAGCACACCAACTCACAAGTAAATTTGCTGCAACCAACACAAACATTAGGAACAGCAGCCACCCAAACAATGAATTGTTGTCCGTAGACCGAGGAAAATAAAATATACGGTTGAAATATATATATTCAATATATTCGCAAGTCACAAATAGTTCAGTTGTACAAACACACAAAAATATACAAGATACGTAAATATGAAGAGAGTCTTGCTAAACCAATTGCAAGTCTCTCTGAGAAATAACCGCAACAGCTCTAGATTAATTCTGAGAAAATATACAGCACAGAAGATATATATATGCCTTCTGGTAAATACAAAATATATGGGCGAGATACTCGCCTAAATTGAGGAACTGCAGGTTCCTTGAACACTGATGAATATATATACATCAGGGTATATATATGAATACAAAATACATTTAATAAATACACTTGTTCCCAGGAAAGAAGGTTCTTCCTAAATTGGCAAGTTCTTCAGAAAGAGGAGGGTCGTATGTCACTGTCAACAAATACCCGATTCTATTGAGGAAGAGAACATAAACGGGCGTCACGCATTAATACGGGCTGATACAGATGATGCCTCTGAAACTGATAGTCCTTTCGATTTATCTAGAAACTCAGATAGATGGAGTGTGCCAAGTGATTGTGAACCATGAATCATATTTTTATAGAAATATTTTTAAATATTTTTCAGAAAATATCTTACAGATTGCAAAATGCATATTTCTATTGATGAAAAAACAAAAGATTTACTAGCACGAGTGAAAAAAGATTTTCCTCATTGTGGACAAAGCATGAAATGCTTCAGAGTTAAGTCCACTCAAAATCTTTTTAGAGAGATGGTGTTCAAATTCAAATGTAAAAATTGTAACTATGTCCTTTCAGTACTTCGAAAGAAGGACAAGTTGAGTTTTTAAATCCAAGAAAAACATATCATGAATTCTTTTATTTGTTTTACTTCAGATGCATTATACCGATGATTCTGAAAAAATATCTGAAATAGAAAATCGAATCACAAAGTATTTTCCCCACTGTGGAAAACCCATGTACTTTAAAATGCCTAAATTTGTAACATGGTACCCTGGGATGGATCTTTTGATTTTCCAATGTCAAACTTGTGATTTTCAATTAAAAGTGACTTGCAGAATGTATGGCGAGTTCAATGTTTTGCGCACCCTGGAGCGTATTATAGACTAAGCACACACTTTTATAATTTTTCAGACAAAATATTTTTCAGTGAAGAAAAAGATGAGGAGATAAAAGAATGGATAAAGAAAAATACACATCATTGTAAGTCTTTTAAGGATAAGGTTTAAACATATTTCGAGAGAAAGTTGTATGTTTTGTATGATTTTAACCTGCATACATTGCAGTTATAAAATAAAAATATTGCATAAAGCCTTAGGAGAATATCCCCTACCCCGTCCTTATATTGGAAGTTTTGAACAGTGGCTTTCAGATATAATGTAGGAAAAATAATGAAATATTGTTTTTATTTTTCCACATCACATATCATACACCACACACCACACTCGCGTCGAATTCCTTCTTCTCAACGACAATCTCGACGATCCAACTTTTCTGTAGCAATTAGATTGGGTCAAACCCATCTTTGAAATTCCATGGTTTCAACCTCAAGCCAACTGTACAGAGAAGTCTGTAGACGATTCAACCTTCCGACAATTTAGCTTTCTACACAGTTGGACTGGGTCGAACCTATTTTTTAAACCATAGTTCCGAACCCAGGTCAACTACACCGAGAAGCTAGTACTGGATGATGACTTAGAGTTACTCTTTGCGGCGCAGACGACTATGCCCAAATTAAATTTCACGGGTACCAGACCGCCTGCACCCCTCAGAGCAACCCCAATTATTTCAATCTTTTACATTTAATCTCTCGACGACAGTTAACATAGTTGAATCGAATAACGTACATGAATCCGACAGAATACGTCAGCTTCAGCACGTCACCCAGCTCATGTACCTTACTGAATTAACTTTTTGACGCTTTGGAATTATTTGATCTGCATAGGCTCTCTATGAACCCGAATTAAATTTCACCTGATTCATACAGCATCTACAGTTCATTTAACCCTGAATTTGAACTGAAGCATTCACTTGTCACCGATGAATTTGGATCAGTAAATCCACTGAGGCGCTATAAGAACCTGAATTAAATTCCACAAGTTCATCAGCCCCCCAGCCTTAACAAATCCCAATGAAGTTTTAACCTAATTTACCTGTCACCTACAAATTAGAACTATTCAATCCACCGAGGCCCTTTATGAACCTGAATTAAATTCTACAAGTTCATCAGCGCCCCGGCCTTGAACAAATCCCAACATTCCGTTTAAATTCAAGTAATTTCTAAATTAACAAATAATTCCTTTAACCTATGAACCCCCGCGAAGGGATTCGATCTTGGACCTTTNTTTATTGTATTATATATTGACCTTCCTGGAAGGACGTAGCCTTGCATTCCATCCTCCCCTCCCAGGATCTGTCCCTCAATTAAGGAGTACACTTCCTGGTACTTCCTGGTACACCTGACCTTGCCCTTGATATTCTGGAGTATATAAACTCCAGGAGCATCTTCCCAAAATCAGGCATTAGTGCGCTGACCATTGAGTAGAATCCCAAGTAGGAATCCTCTGAGGTCTTGTCTTGTCTTGTGTGTTTATTGATGAAAGTCAATAAAATATAAATACTGCTAGAACTCTGTGTTCTACTTCTGCCACTATAAAGGAGATACCAAACCTTAAATATAAAGAAGTGTAAATATACACAACAAACCGAGTAACAAACCAGTACTGCAAGTACTGGAAGTACTTGAAACGCCACGAAAGAAAAAAGGAATAATAGAATTTGTAAAAAACAAAGCTGCTGCTGCGTCACGAAGCGTGACCAAATTCTTACAAAAAGAAAGTCCAGCTAAATATGATGCAACAGACCAGATTAATGAGACTATAGGCAACAAAACAGTATGCGAATTCCCTTCGACTTTCGCTCAAGGACAGCAAAGTACATTATTGCCTAGTAACTCTCATTCCAGTTCACCTCGAGAAAATGACAAGATAGAAAAAATAGCAGAAACTTCACACATTAACGCTCAATCTGCACAGCAACCAAGCAACAAGGAAGTACAAAGAGGAACTAGAATAAGGGCACCAGTCATCAAGTACGATGCAGCCATTACAAATAAACAACAAAAATACGACAAAAGAGGTTCAAGCAGAGCCTTAAAATGGAATACTCCAGGTGACACTCTTTCAGTCACCAATTCTGCTTGCACAGAAGCAGGTCAGGTAGATTGCGATTAAAATTATAAAATAATGTATTATATCCTTGGTCCAGAGGCATTAGAACGTAAAAATGTATTGAAGGTAGTAGTAATAAAAAAGTATAATTTAACAACCTTGAACGGTTGACCTTAAGTTTACTAATTTCAAACAACAGAGAGAACCTGCACACCATGTTTTATTATATAAACGATAAATGAAAATAGTGATTGTAATAGAATACAGTGGGTAAATAATAATGGATTAATAACCAATTCAGATTTAGACAGCTCAGATAATCTTGATGCTACAGACAGTTCTCCAAATGCAGAAACTGAGGAAATTCTTTCTGACAGTGTTTTTGAAGGACCAAACAATTTTGATGAAAGTGATAGTGATTGTGAGCCCTAATCCTTAATTTTCTTTTGTATCTCTAGGAAAAATATTCTGTGAATGATCTGAAAAAACTCCAGAAAAATGCATTTCACTGATGAGCTTAAGAAAGGTTACAAAATTGTTGAAGACATGAAGAAGAGAAGTTATCATTGTGGTACCCAAATGATGTATATGGGTACTGCTCCAAATCATTCTCCTTTCTTTTCAACAGTTTTGTACAAATTCGAGTGTCTTCAGTGTGAATATACTCTGAATCTTCTCCATAAAATAAACGGAGAAACCAAATCAAGCCTTCAAAAATAAAAATCCCATTAAAATAAAATGCATTATTTGGAAGAACCAGTAGCTGAAATAATTACAGACATTGAAAGTGGATATTATCACTGTGGAAATTTGATGCTATTTCATGATTGTATCAGTGTAACTTACTTTGCAGGCATCGAATGGGTAATTTTTAAATGTCAAACTTGTAATTATAAAATCAGTGTCTTCCGAAGACTTTTTGGTGAAGTTTGTCATTGGGGAAATATTGAAGAGTATTAAGATGTACTTTTTAGATATAACTGAACCAGATTTTGATTGGGAAAAAAATAAAAAGCTTCAACATTGTAATTATAATATGAAATATCTAGAAGCTAAAAATTTGCCTTTCTCTTTGTTTCAAGATTTACTATTCCTCTCTTTCAATTATTTTAAGTTTACAGTTTTCACACTGATGTAATAGTCACAAAACTTTGTAATAGGGATGATTAAATTGTTTTTAGAGACAAACGTCTTCTTTTTACAAAAAACTAGAAAATAACAACAAAAGAATAGCAGAATGGGAGAAGAACAATTCTACCCATTGTGGGAAAAAATTGATGGGAATGATGAGAAATATTTCAACTTATAATAAAACCTATTATCAAATTTTATTATGTGGAAAGTGTTCATATAAAATAAATATTCTTACTACCACTAATGTTGAAAAGGAAAGTGAAAGTGGCAGGAGAGAAATGGATAGAACAAGATTTTTAGATATAATTAATGAAGTAATGTAAAATTAAAAATCAAAAGTTATTTTTTATTTCTCTTTCGCCGCATCACATATATTGTATCACACTTGCGTCGTTAACTTGAGTCTTAATCTTTACAAGTCTTCATCTGCGATCCTTTAATGCGATCGTGTAGGGACCTTGTGAGGTACGAGGTTTAAGAGACTTCCAGACTTATATGGCAAAAATGGGTTTTCTCTTTATAAAAATATATTTGAATCAACTACAGTAAATCCAAGCTCAACACAATTATTAAAAATAAGTAGCAGAAACTGCATTTTGCTTCCAGCAGATAATTTAGAATTCATGGACATTATAGAATCGGCATTTCCAAAATATCTGAAAATGAATTTCAGACAATTCTATGCAGAAACTGGACAGAAAACTAAAGCAGTATCAACAGGTATTGCAACAAGGTTACTAGCATTAAACAACATATTAACAGATTCAATAAGTGGATTAGATGGAAAACA
>CAJPEX010004477.1:0-19998 GCA_905338405.1 Notodromas monacha | reverse complement strand
TTTTGTTTCGCGAGGATACGATATGTTTTGCAGCGAAGAAGGCGTTTAGAGGCTATTGACTTAAATGATATGTCGGCGCGAGTCGAATTAGTTACGGAATCCATCCCTTCCCGACCCGCACCAAAGTATCCCAGAATCCGCATGAACCCTTCCACCGGAATTCTTTCCCTGAGTACTAATTAAAAAGGAAGTAAAAGTACACAGGATTTCTCTCTGTACAAAGCTCATTTTATTGATGACTTCCTAACGGTTACACGTCTAGATCATCGGTCACCGAAACAAAATCATCAGAGCCTGTACTAATGTCCAAAACATGAGCCTCATTTGAAACAGAAGCAGCCAAGACCGGAACAGGAAGATCCATGGGAACAGGACTCAAGGAGATCAGATCAAAGGCAACTCCACGCATTTCATCCGACAATGGCGGTGGTGAAGGCGACGGTGCCGGAGTCATGGGTGGCGTGAGGATCCTCCACAACTCGTCCGCTCTCCTCAGGAGTGACAGCAACCAAGGCTAAAGACAAGGAAGATAACAAGAAACACCCAAAGGAGACATGCATCCATGCAAAACAAGGGGTTTACACTCAGCTAAGTCTTACTTGGTTTAAATGTTGTCATGCGTGGAATACGTGACCTAATAGTGGCAAATCCGTCCTTTATCTCATTAATAGAGGTCTCATGCATTACGATTGGATTTGAGGACATTTCTTGCATCTCGATCTCTTCGACACCCTTTTTAGATTTAAGCTGGCTATTGGTCATTTTACGGAGATACTGTTAGTTAATGAGAGTCGGTTAAAAGGAAGAGTTGCATGCGAAAAAATGTATTTGTGAGCAACAATAGTGCAAGAAACAAGAAGTACCTTCTTTCTCAAACACCAGGCAACCCAGCCGGTCACAAGTCCGAATACCGTTAACCCAAGACCACTGATCAGTCCTATGGCCCAGTTCGAAAATAGCTCCGTGGCAATTTCTGCGCCCAATACCGTTTTTCCTTCCAACACAGTTAGAGTGATGTTAGCACGGTCACCAGCCAGGATTTTTGTCTCAGGCAACGTATTAAGAACAGAGACCAAAATTGAGGGCTTGGTAACAACTAGAATGGAACATATGTTTTTATGTATGAGTTGAATAATGGCTACAAGCTGTTCTAAGCTCTTACCAAGAGCTGGGGTAGTCTGTGTTGTTGTTTCCACAGATGTTTGCGTCGTCGGAGGCCTAGAAACGGTACTGCTGATGGAAATTGACTCTGACGTGCGAGCCGTGGTGACGGGAGTGATGCCAGATGTCGCTGCCATCGCCGAGATTGTCGACGATATTGAACTTTTCATCGCCGTCAAAGACTCCGTCACCTCCGACATTTGAATGGAGGTCGAAGAAACCTTGGAGCGTTCCAGTTCAGCCAAAATCTGACCATCTACGCACAGTTCGACCGGATCCACAAACAATGCACGAAAGGTTCCCTCACATCGAGTAGGAGCCAGCAGTTCTACTTTCTGCATAAACACAACAAGATGAAGACCCATCCCTGAACCTGTTTCCATTCACCAACCTTTATGCCGAAGAAGTCAAGACAGCCGAAATCCAGGACTGGACCAGTGAGCACTATTTTGCCTTCGAAATCCGGTGCCCTAACCGCGTCCGAGTCACAAGCCTCCGTACAGTGAAGGCGGCCATCTTTGACGACACACCTGCCGGATGACGCATCAGGATGCACCACCAACAGCACCAACAGCACGGACATCGCGAAACCCGCCATTCTCAATTGAAAACTGAAAAATTTCAAAAGATGCACTTGGATCAGATCTGATCCGATTTTGTTAAAGAGTCTATGGGGAATTACCTTTTCGTTCAAAACTCGCAAACCGAACGGTGAAACTTGCCGAAAATCGCAGGAAATCTTCCTTTCACTACCTGAAACCGAACGAACCGTTTAGTTTTTTCATTTTTAATCACGTTTGACGTCAAAATCGATCGTTACGAGCATCTCGCGAACAAAATCCGCGAACGAAAAAACGCAAAATTAACCCCTATTTCCGACCGAAAAGCGTCCGAAAACAATGGGAATGTGTTTTAAGAACACTTAAGAGTGAGATCAAGCGAAAAAACACGCGGAATAAGTGAATTTTAAACTTCACAGTTTTTAATTAAGACCTTAAGGGGGTCAGGAGCACATACCTGAACAGGGGTGTAAGGTGAACTGAGGAATCAGGCATTGGCATGCCAGACCTCTGCAGNATCCGAATCGGTTTCTATGCGCGTTCCTCGACCTCGGCCGGCCGAAGCTATATATACAGGTGCATTTTATGTTGAGTTAAGTTTACCGCACCAGACACTGTCCGAACGCCGAATCTGCGTCGCTTCGCTCTCGCTAGATATTATTGTATCGACTGTGTGTGAAGATAAATAAATAAATATTTTGAATACTCTCTCGGAGTAACTTTTGCGTTTCCTTCGAAAGTCGCGGAAAACGATTTAAATCTCCGATCCCCTTTTCCTCTAATTATTAGAAAGAGTCATCAACGACTGATCATCGTTGATCAACAACTTTCGTAAAATAGTTTTTGGATAACAAACTATAAAAGGATGGCACTTCTTCAGTACAGTGGCTTGTACGATAAATTAATACGAAGCATAATCAACGCTTCTTGATTTTTCCAATGACCTATCATATGAGAGCATTTCTCCATACAGAACTTATTTGATTAATTTTCTTGCGAGGAATTCACTTCATGCTGTGAACCGTTTTCCAGAACATTTCTGAATGCAAAACTTCTCGAGGAAGTTCTTTGATGAATTTTCTTGCGATAATTTCTCTTCACGCAGTGATTCGTTTTCCAGTATGTGGGTACCCACGAAAACTTCGGCCTCAGCGCCTTGAAAGTCTCTGCATACTCCATTAATGTTCTCATCTCGAAACTTTCAGAAATAGAGTATTCCAAGCTTGAAATTATATCTTTCAGCGAGTCCGTGACACGGAACTCCCGAAGGATATGTCTTCATGACAAGCGATTTATTTCATCAACTTGGAGGCATGTATTGCAGCATGATACAGTACTCCAGCACCAGATTTTGTTTATTTCCTCAAGTTCTGCGTCGTTTATTTTTATTTTTCTGCGTGACAAAGCTATAAGCCAAGTCAAAAGCAGAGTGCAATGCTCAAACAATGCGGGCTTGTGTCTATTTGAAATAAGAAGAGTTTTTTTTAATCTTAGGATTCTGATCACAGAAAGATTCAGAATATTGAGAAATTTTGTCGAAAGCCTGGACCTGGACACAAATAATTTCTTAGCCTAGTTCGATTTTCAGGATTGTTTCGACTTTTGCATGCATGCATACGCAGTTATACGCTGGCATTCGAGGCAGCAAAAGGAAAATTGATATTTCATAGAAGTCAAGTTGAATCCTGATGAAGCGATGAGATGCTAAAAATATTTTGTAAAAAAGGGGTTCCGGTTGAATTATTTCCAATTAGTGACAAAACATAATCAGCGCAAAGTCACACTCACTGAAACTGGGTTTCAAAGCTCCAACTTATTCTTTGACACCGGCTTCAGAGCAAGATAGAGAGAATGAATAATTTATGCATTAGTGTATCGTTCAAATCAAAGATATGAACAGCTAGATGATACATTTTAAATTATGTAAATCATATGTACCAGATTGAATATAATTGAATTTCAATTTTAAAATAACGAGATGAATGAGTATCAGCAGACGCATGCATAAATTATTTGGCAAAAACGGGGCATTTTCCCCCCAAACGATGCGTAAGCTCACATTTGCAGTAAAAGAGGATATTCCTTGTCGTCATCGTCGTCTTCAAACAGTGACGTCTTGACCGGATACAGCATTTGCACAGGCGCCTTGATGCCGTTTTTCAGCGTCACGATTTTGATTTCCCTTCGGGGCCAGAAAAATCTCCGGGTTTCCGCGCGAACTTCAGCGTTGTCGTTGAGCGAGAAATACGCCCTGGGGTCGTCCTTGGTGAGATTCCAAGGCCGAGGCTCGTCCCTCGACTCCTTATTGTTGGCCCCATGTCGCATCATCCGACGGTTGGCGTCATCGACACCGTCGATCCCGCCGCCGACTTCATCGTCCAGCCCCGAAAGCCTCATGGTGGAGAAGAAATTCTCGTCGGCCGTCATGATGGACGAAGACTCGTACACGTCGTCCAGGGAGTCTCGGGACTGCTTCAGTCCGTCGGGCTGAACGACGGCGTCGACAGAGGAGAACAGAGCCGACACTGGCACGTCCGGACCCTTGCATTCCAGGACGCAATGGGAGAAGGATGGACTGAACGACACGTCGTAGGCGGCGCATTGGCGGACGTTGGACGCCTCGTAGTCGGCGTAAAGGTTGAGGCCGCACGTGACGCAAACGGGTGCTAGGGTCTCGTTGGTGCCTTGCAACCCCACTTTGAACAGGTTCCGCTCGCCGGTCTTTAATTCTCTCGAAAAATAATAGCTGCAGATCGAAAGAGCGAATCGATGCACAATGTTCAGTAAAATATCGTTACAACCAGCTTTTTGGGACTGACTTCGTGATCCTGAAGAATTTGTTAAAACTAGATTTTCAAAATGACTGACCGAAACATTTCCTCATGCCTATAGTAAATTATAACTTGCTTTTCTGAAATATCCTCAGATTATCTTATCATCTTTTAAAAAACGGAGCGATCTTCTGAAATAATTTAGTGTCAATTAGCGTACATTCCATCAGTCACAAAAATCTACATAATTCATTTTCTTCATTCTGGGAGGATAATTTGTGGAACCACTTGGAAGCAGTCAGTAAATATTTATGGTCCTAAATACATTTCAGAATGTCTACCTTTGTCAGGAAATTTATACCTGCCTGTTGAACATTCCTTGAAAAAGTGTGTCATACTGGAATTGGGAAGTTTCTTAAAATGATATGTTTTCAAGATGCACTCTATGGGCTTTCTGCTGGGACTTGAGAAAAAGTTTGCTATACTAAAAATGTGTTGTAATGATACTTGTTGTAATAAGAGTTTACTTGAATTAAATAAAAGAATCTGCAGTTGAACACAATTTTATGAAACATGACATCATATCTTGTTAACATCAGCTGAGTTAATTGATGTTGTTGGGCAACTGCGCTGAGCCTTGCTCATCAAGGTGAAATAAATTAAATTGTTGAATGAATTAATGAACATAACGCTTTATTTTCCGCTTTTCAGCATTCACAATTGTTGATACTTTACTTCTGAGAAAACTGGAGGAGCCCATCCCAGCCCCAAAATTGTACTACCTGGCACCACAACATCTTCAACTACCATTTCTCAGCCAATCATAGGCCTTCAAACAACAGATGATTATCATCCAGTACTAAATTCAAGGTCAAGATCAAAAATCAATAAAAGCTTCGTTTTCTATTCATTGTTAGATCATTCTTACGCGTGCTTTCAAGCAGATTGGTGATTTGATTATCTGTGAAAGAGTTTGCTGAGTTTTTTTGTATTTATCTGAATAATTTTGTTGGGATAATTTTGAAATATATTTAAAGTCTTCTAACTTGAAGTCCTAAAACAATTTCTGGCCTTGTACCAGTCTTCTTTTTGTACTTAATTATTTTACGAGCAGATCCAGCCTTCAATTACAATCTTATGTTGAGGCAACCTTCTACTCCCAACAGGCGGATCATGTCGTAATGAAGCATAAAATCTATGCTGAATTTCAAGTATGATCCACAGTATAGTACGTAGCAAAATTCAGTAAACATTCAAGCAACAGCAAATACAATTATGGAGTGAAGGACTTCGGCCATGAGCGAGTGAGACGAGCGCATTAGAACATAATGAAATGGAATTTGAGCTCGAATCGTCCATGGCTCGATCTCTACGAATGGAGAAACTCGCGATTTTCGGAGAGGTAAATATATAGAAAACACGTTTATTCGCCCAAGAATTACTTGAAAATGACGTCAGAAAACACTGGAAATGAAAAGAAATGCCAGGGAACTCACATGGCGTTCCGGGTCTCGTCCCAGCCCACGATCTTCTCCACATCTTGGTCAGGTGCAGAAACAATCGAGACCCTGGAGTGCTCTTCTCTGATCACAACCGACGTCCCGAGCCCGGTTTCCATCAACTTGAGTTCCCGGCGCCCATACTTGGGCTTTGAGCCCAGAATCAGAGCCCTGGACCCGTTGGTGGAAAATATCGGTGTCCCGTGGATAGCGACACCAGCCCCGAGTACTTGTCCCGTCTTGAAATCTTGATAGATCTAGATCGATCGGGGGCCGATGGGGAAGACACGGCATCAATGCGAAAGAAAAGAGGGTGCTTATGGTGATGAGGAAAGCCGAAAGAAAAAGGAAAGACCGAAAGAAAGAAGAAAAGACCAGGCGCGAAAAAAAAGGGGGGGACAGAGGCTCACAATGCGACACGCCATTGAAGGCCCCGAGCAGATCGTGAGGAACACCCGGCTCCGGTTTCTATTCGTCCATGATATGTGCAAATCCTCTTCTGATATCCAGGATAATGCAGTAGGAAATACTTCCCCGAACCTAGAATAGGAACGAATCAACGCACATTCTTTACCACGAAAGCATTAATCCACGCATCGAAAAATGATTCATTTATACGACGACAAAATCATTTTTCAAAAAAAGCAGACAGTAGAAAAGAAATTTTCGAGGTGAATCATGGAAGAATATACCCGTTTCTGAACATTAAAATTTCCAGAGAATTTGAAGCAAAGATTCATGCAGCTGAAACATCGTTTGTTGGCATATATGAGCCACGAATCCCACGATGAGAACTTATTCAAAACCTTTCAAACAGCAACATAATGTCGAACCTCAATGCAGTGCTATCATTTTTTGACACATTCTGTGACAATAAACAAGGGTGGCACTAAATCAAGAGTATTATTGTATGCAAGGAAAGTTTCAGGATTTGTAATGTAGCCAAAACGAGCGCATTTTAAGATTTATCAGAACACTGAGCCAGCTTTACAAGAGAGAAAGTCACAAGAAATCACTTGAAGCTCAAATGTACTCTTTTTTATACTGTATTCCAAGATATTTGATGTAAGATAAAATATACTGCAATAGATTTTACATATATCGTGTCTAGTAAAATAACAGAGGTGTTTCTTGTTTCAGTTTCGTGTTTCATTTTATATCAGGTCCCATCAAAGTTTCAAGCAAAGCTCACACTTTAGCTAAAGTAAATTTCCAATAAAGGAAGGTGTCATCTGTCCTGTAGGACCGACAAAACTAGTATAAACATGTAAGCCAGAAATATAGTTTTCAAAATTGTTCTGAGCTTTCATGTGAGCATGGGCATGTGGTTCCCAGAGACAACCCAATGATGTCCCTAAAAAAGACCTCAATTTAAATAATTTTGCACAATTTTCCTGTCTTAAATTTTTTTCTCCATGAAAAGGAATTTTTTGCATTACGTGAGTTATTGGGACTAATTCGGGAGATATTTTTCAGGGAAATTTGTGGCAATATGCAAGGATGGCACTGAATCGGGGCACTAAATCGAGGGTTGACTGTACTTCTCACAATATGTTTCTAGATGATAAGGAAAGAATATACCAAAGAGTTGAACATAATTTTCCACTCGATGCGCTCTGGTTTATGCATGAATCTTTTTTTTCTCTCCTTCAATTTTCTATACTTCGTTGACATCTGAAGGAATGGTTCGCATAAATTTGTCATTCGCAAAGCATATAAGCGAATAAAAACAGAATACTCACGAAGATATTTCTTGCGGTAGAGAAATTTTCTGCTGGCGAACTTTATCTTGAGCTTCCACAGGAAGATCAGCGACGGTGACAGATATTTCCGGAAGGGAATGCCCTGGCTTTAATAAATATATTTAGAAAACTGAAATTCAATGTTCATTTTCCCCCAAAAAAATAAACGACATAGAATTCATGGCATTTCGACGTCAGTATTTTGAGAAAGGCGTGCGGACATCTCTTATCGATCAGACATCAAGTATATAAGCAATATTTACGCTTCGCCTTTCCGAAAATAACGGGAGAAATTGAAAAACTTACCTTAGGGTATCTGATTTTCTTGGTTCCAGCTCCAATGGAAAATGCCTCGGTTTGGTCCACAAGTCCATACTCTGTTTGTGACAAAAATGGCTGCAATGATATGATCGGAACCATGGTGTTGTTGGAAGTGAGATACGCAAGTTTCGTCCCTCCTTTGGAAAAATACAATGTGTGGGACGTCGGGAAAATTGCTGAAAAAAAGAAAAAAAACGAAACGGATGACAATCGAAATTTGATGGAAAGAATTTATCGTAGCCGTCTCCTGTGAAAGGGCTGTTTATATATAGCTTCCGCGATTGGATGAGAAAACATGATTTAAAACCCTCCATTCTCTCAAAATTTGATTAATTTCCATAATTCAAATTATCTGCATACTGGAACACATCTATCGTCTCTATTAATCGATTAAAGTGAATCAGCGTCCTCCAGTGCCGCACTTATTTGACTTGATGCAGGCATTGATATTTCTTCGTCTTTTAAAAACTTGCAAAAATTCGGCGTTTTTGGATCGCTACTAGAACGGTTAACAGTACATTTTTTGATTCTTTTTTGCACTGTAAAACCCTGCACATATCGCAGAAATAATAAATAACTAAATAGGATAAATAGTCGGTGATTCCGTGATCCGAAAAATTGAAACGTCGAGTGGCGGAAATTATTTCTGACCTTGACAATTCCTCATTGAGAAAGGATTCCACAAAAGAAGTATTAATTTAAAGTGAAAATTTAAAAAAAAACGGAACTGCTGCGTGAGAAAAGCAAACCCTTCATTCTCCTGGTTCAGAACAGGCCTATGGGGGAATCCCACTTGACATGGTTAAACTTCCGACTTGAATCGCCTGAGGGAAATCAATACGGGCCTCTCTGCAAATAAATCAAATTTGAAACAAATGCTTGATCCCTGGGGTCGATAAATTCTCAATTTGCATTGAGTCTGGTTGAAATCTTTGTTTGCCATTATACGGACACATGCTCCGAACAGTCCGATGCTACCCGAAGCAAACCGAGAATATAAAGAGAATATAGAAAACGGACAGTGAAGAAGAATAAGCAGCAGCAGCTGCTGGCACTTCATTCTTCAGCTATTCGGTAGCCGGGAAAGCAGAAGCGTTTGGGTATTGAATTCTTCTCATTAAATCAAGCTCCACTCGAACCTCGGTGTTCCAGACATCGACGAGCCGTCGGTCGAACGAACGACGGGCAACCCGACTATATAATAGTACTGGAACCCGTTTTAAAGATTTCCGAACCCGGCTCTTCGATCAGGTACGACTTACGAGGTCCATGTAAGAAAACTCTCGATTTTCCGTGTTTCAATCAATCGTGTCGTGTCCAAAATGTTGAACCAAATATGTTCCGGACTTTGATTCGATTCATCAGGATCCCGAGTGAAGTATTTCAATATTGCTATTTATCATAGAACTTCGTATAGAAATGTTTCTAGAATTACATCCCGATTATTCGTGATTTTAGAGTATCAGGAAATAGACATCCAGTTAATTGTTCAGATAATAGATGCTCTGAAATCGGATTTTAGCGTTCAATTAATAATGGAGAGACGACTCACTCACTATATATAGCAGTCAATTTTCTTCATGATCCCTATTTTTCCAGAATTTCAAAGATTGCCTTATCATATGCAATTTTTCCAAGATCTTCAACCCTAAGTACCCATTATTAAACTCTTATTGAGCATTTAACGTCTAGATTTCAAGAAACAAGAATACTTGAAATGTACGACTGTCGCATGAATCTTCAGCTAGAACAATGATTTATTTGAAAACAGAATACAAAGGAAAATTCCTCTATCTAATGATAAGCACAGGTCAGGGAGAGAGAGGGAGAGGGAGAGAGAGAGAGAGAGAGAGAGAGAGAGAGAGAGAGAGAGAACTATCGCATCGAAAATCGTGAGAGAGAGGGGGAGAGAGAGAGAGAGAGAGAGAGAGAGAGAGAGAGAGAATTTCGCAGAAAGTGTGAGGTAAAAATCATCATTCCTCTGGAAATTGTTCCATGACCCTGAAGGAGAGTTTTTGCTTTCACGAGAAATCTCATCAGCCCCCTTTTCATAGGTACAGGATAATCCTTTTCATTATTCCCGGAATAAACTTCCACACAAGCTTTCCCTTCTCCATTTGACGAGATGTTCGTCGACATGTTTCAAAGCTTCGTTTTTAGAGTTTAATTTTAGAGCGTGTGGTAATGCACCGAATTTCTCAAAGGGACGCGTAGGAAAATGATATCACCAAAATCTAGCGAAGGAAACCTAAATGATGACTTCTATTTCGGAGATCAGTGTTTTCAAAGCTCTTAGTCGTGACATTAGTTTTTAAAGCATGAATTTAAATTAAAGAGGTACAGTAATCAATACTGTATTTAGTTGCGTTGGGAGCGATTAATATTGCTGGAACTCCCGGGATCTTTGTACAGTTTTTGTAATGTATATGTTATCTCGCGTGTCTGGTGGGGGTATCCGAGCAAGTCTGAAAAATTACTCCATCATTCACTTTCCTCTAAATCTTCAATTCAATCCCAGAGATTATCGATTTTCTTCAGTCCTCAGTTCGTTCATCTTCGTTCCGAAACAAACCATTCGTGATGAGAAACACTTTTAGGGCCTTCGTGAATCTTTTTTTGGTGATTTATTTGGTTTTTGACTAAAACAGCCTTGAAAATGGTCATTTTGCTTGAAGAAAATAGGATGAAAGCATCATTCGATCCCGCTCATCAATCGATGCAGGAAAAAATACTTTACTGTATCGTTGAACCTCTTCAAGTTGAACTTCCAGATAGCAGCAAGAAATTCGAATTAGAGAGGTTTCGAGGTGGGGATACAAAAAGTTTTGTTGATGGGACAGGAACAAGAAATACAAGGTACAGTATTGTAATTGGTGATAATCTAGGCCGCAAATTTATTGGAGGCATTTCCATTCAAGACAAATATTATAATTTTTTCTCTTCCCTGTGTCAATAAAATAACAACCAAGGCATCCAGAAAATTCGAGTTATGGGGGGTTGAGGGGGAAAGCCGTTGAGTTTGGAAGATTCTTCATGCACTGTTTCTATAAGGAAATGCTGATAAAGAATCCGAAAAATTGGCATTTGACTTGTAAGAGTGATCCATTTATCAATGTTAGGCAAGCATAGAATTAATGATTTAATTTGCTGGATGTCTTCTAGAGCTTCATCTACCACTTAAAATAGAATGACAAACCTTATGAAGGGTTTATAAAGCTGTGTGAAGGTTAAATATTAATTGTTGAGCTAGTAAATTGCAGAGTAGAATATTATTATCAGATTATCCAGTTATTCAGTTGAAGCAAGAGTTTGCTGAGTATTTGATTTATTCCTGTGAAATAGATCGTTACTTCATAACCCAGGAGTTTTAAGAAGGAATTCTGGCCCCTGTCCCAAGCTCATTACTTTCTTTCATTCATGCACCTATACTCCTTCAATCCAATTCTGTACTAACTTATTTTGAGGCGACATCTATCCCCAATAATTGAGAAACAACTGCATATAGACGCGCTTTTACGCGTAGAATTTTCGCGTGCAGCCTATTTTTTTTTTTTTTTTTTTTTGCTATTGGAGGAACACTAGTTACTGTACCAATATTTTTGCCTCAGCGGGAATTAATAAGCCACACACGGATTGCAAATGAGGTTTTCGGGGGGAAATGGGGTGTTGACCAAGAGCGATCTTTTGTTGATCCACGACCCCGCATTTCGTACGCGTCTGGCATAGCCTCCAATCCCGGCGTCGTCGCCGGCTATTCATACCCCCCAGTCGCAGGCGGGACGTATACCCCCTGCATAAATTTCCGCGCTGATTTCCCGCTTGCTGAATCCGATACCAATCCTTTGCATCAGCTTCATGCGAGGAACGGCCCAGAAGTTACATTGATTTCTTATCTCTCGACAGCTGCGAAAGTTCGACTTTTACTCGCATTTTTATTTTTTTACGCGGGGAACAAATGGGTTGTTTTCTTGTTTTTTTTTTTCGCCGCCGGGAGAATAAGACAGGAAGTCGATAAACGCTCCAGAACTTAATACAGTACAATCTCATTACAACACATCTTTCAAAACCTTTTTTTTTAAAGTATCATCAGTCCCAGCACTGCACCAGGAAAAATGTAGTTTATACTTTTGAAAAATGCTGTCACTTGCTGGAAGTCATCGAATAAAATGAATTCCCGGATTTTTGAAGCGTTCTAAATGAGAGCTTCTTTATTTCAACTGAGTGAAAAATTCTATCAGAGACAAATGGAAATAATTTATGGTAAAACATTTTTCAGCATATTCATTTCTTCTTCCCTGTATCCTATTGCATTTTTTTTAGACGGAGACATTTCATATTATGGCAATTAAGATTCTATCTAAACCAACGGCAACAAGCTATTTTAGGCTTGAGATCTTCAATAAATTCAGAAATATCAGTATTTGAAATTATTTCTATTTGAATTTTAAGCAAATACAAGAACTTGACCAGCAGAATTACATGTTTACAGGCTTTCACAACTTTTCTCACAATCTTTCAGAATTTGTTTACATTTTTCTCGAAATCTAAAATTTTACTGATGATTCTTTGCAATTTAACTCGGAATCTTTCAAAATGTACTTGCAACTTTTCAAATTTCTTCATTACCAGATAGAGCATGTCAAACTCCGCCAATTAAAATCGAATTAATGCATGTAATCGTGAATGAATAAGTTTTTTCTCATGTGGAATTCCCCCCATTCTGACGCAGAAAAATATTCATGAACCTCCTTGCTGGGTACAAAGTCGTGCAATGTAAGAACTCACGGGGGAAATGAAGCTGTTTCAGGCCAGTAAGATCCAAGCACAAACATTGGATGAACGATGGTTGACAGTGACTCTGGCTTTCTCGATATTGCTTTCAAATAAGAGGAAAAGAAAGTTTAGCTCTAGTAATACCAGAGCTACTACTCGGAAAAGGGGCTTTTGACTGATGCATCACATCTGCGAATCGCTGCATCGCATGCATCTTCAATGGCTATAATATACTTTGATGACAAGCACACAAATAATTTTGAAAATGGCATTAGAGCATCTGAATTTAAAGACGGTACAATGGAATAATCACTATATTATTCAATCACTGGATTTGAAGAAATCACTTTTAAACCAGCGCTCAACCAACGAACATTAAATTGGTGCTTGAATACACAGGAAATTCTCGAGAATATATTTGAATACCGCTAAAATAAACCTCTTAGCAAAGTATTTCAGATTTCAGAACATTAGATGCATGTTCGAATTACCTCGGAAACACTCCAGAATATTTTACCCCCCGCTAGAAACTTCTTAGCATTTCAGATGATTGAATTGGCGCTTGAATCACGTAAACACTCCAGACTATTCGAAATCCCGCTAAGGAAAACATCTTGACATTTCAGATGTCCTTGCGGTGATGGAAATCCGTCCAGCGCTTTAAAAGGCTCGAAATGTTCCAGTGAATTTGAAATTGCAGAAAATTAAATTTTCTATGATGTTTTCGCTGGACTGAACCATTTTCTATCCAAAAAAGACTTGCGTTCTGGCTGAAGCGAAGCAGGAGTGACTCTCAACTTGATTGCATGTATTATTTGCAACGTAAGCGCGGATGGAGAAAATTTAGTAAATGAAAAATAGTTGAACATGGCATGAAAACTGAACCATGAAACATCGATTACATTTTCCAAGTGCTGTATTGCAAAAAAATCAACCGCAGATCCCCGCGAACAACAAATAAAAACAAATTCCATTTCTTGGTTGTCAAATTTACGTTTTTCAAATCTCTCACTCCTTCAAAGGGATTACGCAGTCACCAAATCAAGATTCCCTCAATCGCTCGTTCAAATAAGAACAATCTCCGATAAGGGTGTAAAACATGCAGCAACAAGTAAAAAACTGCATAACAGAAAAAATATGGAACAAAATGTGCCAAAAATCGTCCGATTCGCGCGAAAACCAAAATTATATCCATAGATTGCCAATTGTAAGAAGAGCAATCCACGATAATGACATACAAAAACGCAGCAACAATTGAGTAGAACATTTTACCCGAACAAATGGTAAAAAATGTGCCAAAGATTTCCGATTTGCGCAAAAATCAAGATTATCCCTCGATCAGCACTCGTTGTGATAAAAAAAAATGTCTGCGATAATTGCTTAAAAATACTTCGGAACAAATAAAATATGAAAGAATGAAATTTTAAAAAAAATGGTACAAAATGAGCCAAAAATGGTGCAAAACTTTCGCAAGCTCCTTCGGGCTGCTTTTATTGCTGGCTTGCCAGCTATGCGTCTCTTTCATCTTCTACGTATATACATATACAGACTCCCCCGAGGAAAAACTCACGTGTGCACGACTCCATTACAGCGAGAGCAAAGTCCGCAGCGTACAACAGGAAATGTATCGGGACATGCCAGCTTTGAATTATGCACCAGCGGTGCAAGCACCGACTGTGTATAGCCTTTGAGCGATTACCGGCAAAGCGTGCGGATTAATAAAGACCAAACCCGTGGAAGACCAAACGCGTGCGCGTTAATCATAGCATATATACAGTCAAACCCCGATAAGACGCCACTATTTGTCCAGAGCAATTCTGGCGGTTTAAAGGGGTTGGCAGTTTATCAAATACTGCATTTCATTTTAAATCATTTTTCAAAAATACTTGATTTTCCTTCAAAAGTAAAAGAAATACAAGTTTTCCAGAAACTTCAGTAATTTTCCAAGGAGTATTGCTGTGATTTATGCATTACTCCTTCAGAAAATAATTTTTTCTGCATAAATTTATTCAAATTTTAAAATTAGGTCTATATATTGTTCAAAGTTTCTGAAAAATGAAGATTGTCATTTTGTTTTTTTCTTACCAATACAAGATCCTGGACAGAAAATATAATTGTACCCCAATGTTGGCATTGTAGCAGAGACAAAACTAATACAAAACATCACTTCTGTTTCATCACTAATGCTGGCGGATGGCAGTTGGCATCTTATTGAGGTTTTATATGGCATTTATTATTGAGGAGATTTGTTTCATTCAAAATGTTGGCAGTTGCCCAGGGTGGCGCTTTCTTGGGGGGCGTCTTAATGCAGTTAAACTGTACCAGTGTTCCCCAACCTGTTTGGGCTCGCGGACCCGCATATTTTCATAACATTTTCCGCGGACCGGCAACGTCCCATAAAATTGTTGACAACCAGCAGGCATTTTTTAAATACCTCCCACACAGTCCTCAAACTTTTACTGCAAAAATTGAGTTGAGAACCGAAGAAAAGCGGTTATCTAGGGGAATTTTTTTTTTTCAAATCGAAAGCTGGGCTTCAAGAAAGGTTTCTCAGATTGAAAACTTTGAAATAATGCATTTCAGGAGGCTAAAATATGTCTGAAGTGCTGCGATTAGGAGAAAAGCCTAATTTTATTTTTCATCTCGGATAATTTCAACTGTCATTGTATTTCGAAAATTTAGGACTACAATAACAGACTTCATTACTAATTTTAATAAGTCTATCAAGTGTAAGACATTTTTCCGCGGACCATGGGTTAGGGAACACTGGTAAATAAACCATATATGCGACTGGTGAAACGTCGCAGAAAATTAATTTGCCAACACATGAAGAGTTTGTTTATTCGTTGAGTACGTATGCTGATGAAATAAGCGGAAGCAAACAAACAAACAACATGTTAGAGAAAGAGATAGATAGCCGTATACATAACATCAAGAAAAGATTTAACTTCGTGTTCTGCTGTAATTTCCCGGGGCATACAAATACTGTAATTGTCATCAGTTCGGCATCTTTCGGCGAAGTAAGTCCACGCTTAGCCTAAACGCCATGGACCATTTAAATATTTAGCTGTGAATGTTACCCTAGAAAATGACAAAGAAACAGAGAGAAACGTTTGACTCAAGCCTTTATTGCCAGAATTTTCGTGACTGAATTTATTCGTCATCAGATGAACCTCTTTCATGCCCAAAAAAAAAAAGTTGAAACCTTTCAGCACATGTAATTTTTTTCATAATCTGGAGATTCTGCTGATTACTCTTTTTTCATTTTCTGACGTGATCTCCTTCAACATTTCCAACAGAAATAGTGATATTGGATTATTGATTTTGATTTTCGACTATTTCAATTGATATATGATATATAATTCTTACATAATCTTCATTTTTATGTGATGGCGAGCTCCTTTTACAATTTTCTCTTCGGAGCCTTCAAAGACCAAATTGATTTGACATAACTCCATAGACCAATACCCTTTGTCTTGAAAACTAAACAATTTAAAACGTTGGTACATAGGTTTAATTTGTGCAGTGAGTTGAAGTGAACCGAAATTCCCGGAAATAAAATAAAATAAACTTTGTGGCTGCTGTGAATACGTTAGTTCAAACCCCAGATTGGGAACCTTTGCTGCATATTATTGCGTTGACCAGAAGCAAATCATCCATTTCACGTGTGTAGCGAAATGCTTGCTTTAAAAAAGTAGACGCGCGCTCAGCGGTTTTTTGTTGTTGTTGTTGAAGCGAACCGATAATGCGAAAAAAGTAAGTCCGATCCGAATAAATAGGATGGATAAGAATCCCTCTCATACAGTTCCACATTTAAGTTTTCCACGAATCGTACCAGTTCCACCTGAGAGAGACTGGGCGAGATGCGGAAATGATGGGAGCATTTGTTCCGTCCACGAAAGGCCTGTCGGAATAGAACCGAGCTCAGCGCTCAGCCTTTTGTGTGTGTGTGTGTGCCAGCAATGAACCTCTAACTCGAATCAACGTGATAATTCTATACAGCAATACCTTCACGCATGAAAAACGGTTAAATGTTTTCCATTAGTCATCAGTTTGATTGCTTTCTCCGTTTTCAAACTCCAATTTACCCGATTATGCAGGGGATATTTTTCAAAACTCGTGCAATCACGATGATGCAGAGATAATTTAACGCAGAACATTATTTGCAAGGCCTTCGTTAGATCCGTCCCAAAAGTCAGGATTGTAATTATAGAAACATTGAGTTCTGAGAGCAGATAATCTTCATTTACTTTCCATTGAACGAAAATGCGATTGAATTTGGAAGTCATTTGAATAAAATAGTAAAACGAATACGAATCTATCATATAACATTATAGCTGGATTCGGTCGGGAGACAATTTTCTTAAAATTTTACCCAAATTTGTTTACCATTTTTCTGGGATTGAAATTAAATATTTAAAAAACTGAAGAACGCGATACTATTTATTGAAAACAGACCCCCGCCGTGTTTGAAAGCATAGAGACTAAAAATGGAAGATGCACGCAGGAATTATTTTTTCTTTCAGATTTTAAACTATTTCGATGAGAGTACTGGCTTCTGGAGATTTCTCTAAATCAAATCCAAAACTTAAATTCATTAAAAAAGTCTTGATCCATACTAAAGGGATTGAAAATGCGCCTCACTTTCACGTGCAAGCCGAAATAATGAAACTTTTTTTTTTGCTCAGCAATAATAACCGAGATAAAATCATAAATGCGAAATGAGACCATCGGCGCAAATTTTTCAGAACGAAAAGTAAAATGAGGATGCACACCAGGAAAACGAAAACAACCCAATAATTTGCACATTAAAAAAAAAGGTTCACACAGTCCTGACTTACGTATCCTATTCGTCACTTCGCATTGAAGCAAATTTTGCTAGGTAACCAAGAAAAAAACGATTTCCATGAAGAGCTACAGAATTCAATCAGCAGGGAAGTCGATCGATCGATCGACGATGTGCGTGCATTCAGGGAATCCAGCTTATCGGACCCCCCCCCCCCCCCCCAAAAAAAAACGGATTCAATGCCAGCAACGGATAATCAGAGAATCGAAAAAAGAGAGTGTGCGGCAGCGAACAGGCACATGCTGGAAGAAAAGAAAGACAGAATCGTAGTTCCGGAATGGATTTCAGATCGAATGGCCCACCCGGAGGCGGGGGGAAGATGAAATCTGCATAGGATCAAATCAGCGCGACTCACCCTGCATTCCGACGTCGGGGATCCCGTTGAAAAGGACGCCGTCGTCGCCGGTCGTCGTCAGGCGATCAATCGCGGCGTCGTACTTGACTTCTCGGCAAAAATAGACGTCATTCTCGTTGACGATGACGAGTGCGTTTCGTTTTGGTACCCATTCGACGGCCTGCAGCTTGGAATGCTCGCCGTTCCGTGGCGTCGTTCGCACAGAGAAATGCTCCCTGGGAAGACAAAGAGCCAATGCGCGAGAAAAATATAGTACGCCGCAAGAATCATCGAAAAAATTATGAAACCACTCTTTACAACAAAAAAATACTCGACAACAACAACAACAAAAATGCTTAACATTACGAATTATTCATCAGCTGCTGAAGGCTGAGAGCAACGTTGAGAAATCTCCTTGAAATACATTATAACCACAGGAAAATATGCATATACATTTACACTAAAATTTCGAGCAGCCTAGTGAATCACGTTACTGGTCAATTGATAAATTTCCCTCTGATTGTTCACTGCAAAAAAGCCATTTATATTCGTCATACTTGGGAAACTTCAGAACAACAAAACCATGAGGAAAAATTAAGCGACTCTGATTATCATCTATATTTTCAAATATTTTTGGTATTTTTTTATTCGGAATGCGACTTACATTATTCGAAAAAAAAAAACGTTGCTAAACAAGGATCCAAGGAACAAAACATAACCCTTTCACATCCGAAAATCATATTAAACCACAAAAATCGCACCCATTCACATCCGAAAATCATATTAAACCACAAAAATCGCCCCATGACGAAACAATTACCGACTATACGGACTCAAATCGACATTGAAAATTCATCCGGAACTGGCATCACGAATGGTTCGTCCATCACCAAAAAAAAGCTTTAACAATTCAATTTTTCAAATGCACAGCAGCCGAGTGAATCACGTCACCAAAGAGCAAAGGAATTATTTCCGTCCGCTGATGCAAACACGCAAAAATTCACTTCATACCTCGAGTAATATCAGGAGACTTCATTTTTTTCTACTTATGTTTCAGATATTTGCAATATTTCTTCAGGTATATATATAGACAAGTTTTCAAAAAAGACATGAGTTATTTTTTAGGCATTGGGATGAATTATTTTTTTCATTTTGTACCAAGTTTCTCTTCTTCTGAGTGCACAGTCAATATTTCAAAAATATATACATCCATACTTATCAGAGAAAATGCAATACTCACTCATTTTCTGTGTCGTAGATCGTATATTTCTTTCTGTTAGTCCAACGTGTTACCTGCAGATAAAAAAGAGGCATCATAGGACAGCATTTAAGGATCCAATGAGGATTACTGTACAGTACTGTACATTTCAGCGCACTCTTTGAGAACAAACTTTACCAACATTTTCCTGCTTCCACTCAGCAAAATAATTGGTTTAAAATGATAAATTTTTCGAATGGTAGTCCATGTTGCTGGGACTCGCATTAGCTGACCCATTTTACACTTCCGCCCATTTTCAGCAACCACATGATGCATCCAAAACAGCTTTCAAGAGTAAATGACCCTCATATTTATAATCTAAGCATTAAAGACGATGCTTCACTTTTCGCAGAACATTCCTGCACTAATTCAGCATCAAAAAGCTGCTTATCTATTCTTTCCAGGGGCAAAATATATTACCTCATGGGCACATTTTACGACAGAGCATGAAGTATTTTGGGGACCATTCGAATTTTCATCAAAACCAGCAAAAATATTAATGCTGTGGCGGGAATATTACCACAGTAGGAGAATACGGTGCGTGATGCTAAATGTACGGTTTTATTTGAGAAGAAGGAAAATCTGAAGCAAGCCGTACACCTTGCAAGTATTTATTTAGGATAATCAAGTTGACAGAAATTAATTTAGTACTTATAAGTCAGTAATTGAAGGATGATTCTCTAATGATAAGTAAAGTATGAGAAAAAATGAATTCAACACAGCAATTGGCCGG
>CAJPEX010004476.1:0-21540 GCA_905338405.1 Notodromas monacha | reverse complement strand
ATGGTATTGTATATACGCTGCATTTTGAGAAGCGAAAACTTTCCTAGTGCAGCCAGAACTCTCCACTCAGATCACAGTGAAAGTTTGTCAAGATGATTGAAAAATTAATATGTTTTTCGTAGAATATTGTCTTTTTCACATCTTTTAAAAATTTCGCTTTTTTTTTGATGATTAGGTCTCTTGCAATAAAGAAGAAACGCAAAACTTTTTAGGGTGGGTTGCAGCGGCATGGTCTTGCTGTCCAATTTTTATTTTCATCATTCGTCAAAGCCAATTTTCTGTATTTTCGAAATATAATTCTTTCATGGGCTTTTAGTTTTATTTGATTTGAATTTTAAAATATTGAATCGTGCGAGAAGCTGGGACAACCCTCAGAAATGCGTTGATTTAATTTTTAAAATTTATTTATCAAATCCCGTGACGGAATTTCCGTCCTCTTCTGATTAGTTTGAGGGAGTTTGAATTTTTTCAAACCCCCTCACGTTTGTCGACAAAAACCTTTTCCTGCCACGCCAAGCAATATAGGGAAGGCCACGAAAATTAATGTAAAAAATTGTAATTTTATGCCCACATAACGCTGCGCATTGTCACTGACTTTTTTTTTTGATTGAATTTTTTTTAGGGATGAGAATGCAGTATTTTGTAAACTGTGGCTTGCTGAAAATCCGGAGGACTTTTCGAACTGTTTTTCATGATGAATCTGGGCGACGGGATCTTGAATTACTAAATCAAGAATAAAAAGAAGCTTAGGAAATCGATTCCTGAATTGAAAAGAAGCTTGAAATGTGTGTCTGTGCCACCTTGGGTAGTTGCAGTTGAATCCTGTTCCAGCTACTTTGAAGATGTTGCTTCTTTTATTTTTGAAATAAATTACCATTGACTTTCAATCTGGGCAGGAATAACAGGAGCTTCAGTGTATTCTCAGTTGAAGATAAAAATTCTTAAGCAGCGTTTTTATGTTCCAAGTTATTATAGTTTTTGCTTGAAACAGTTGTACCTCTGAAAAATTTGAATTTGATGGACAAACATGGATGATTGAAAGTTCTGTCTTTTTATTGCTCACTTGAAGAGCTTTTGTCGGAGTATGAAGGCTTATTCGGAAGTGTGAAGTGTTGCCATGAATGAAAATCAGAAAATCGCCTGAATAAATCAGCGGACAACGATCCCCGCGAATAAGAACATGTCTGAATTTAAATCCTTTGGAAGCTTCTGATCTCATTCGTGTGAATTGAACGGATTGTTGCGGTATTTTCCAGATATATCTAGATAACCGAATATCACAGATATTAAATTCTGTCTAACGTTTATCGAACGTATGATTTTTCAGCAATGACTTACTTACGTACGTCAGTATCGCTAACGATTTCGCGAGTTTCCAGGCCAAAATAGATGATCAAAAGAATATTAATGTTTGCTTTAAACTGAACGAATACAATTAAGAGCCTTTGGATAAAATTCGATGGATCGAAATGCGTCAAAATTAATTGAATGTGGGGTTGATATAATTTCGGATAATCATATGATGGATTTCATTGGAATTTCAAAGTCTTTCACTTTTGCATTGGAGAGTAAGATGCTATCGTCCGTCTTTTATGATTGAAATACTTTATATTTTAAGAATCTAAGCAGTCGAAAATACAATTTAATGTACGGTACTAACAAATTTATTAAGATACCGAAATTTGAGGATAAAATTTAATCCGTCACAGATGCTCCCTTTCTAGAGTAACGTGTTTCAAAATGCATTAAATTCGATTAATTTGAAATCAATGCAATTGACACTATTTTGGATCAATATACACCTCCGAAAATTACCAAAAAAAGTCGGCCAACCCTAACACCGCATCAACAAGACCATCAGGTCAAATCACGGTTCAAAGCATATATATTCTGATTCAAATTAGGGACGTTCAACTACCGCAATCGGCAGAAAAGGAAAAAAAAAATATCCTCAACACGTATATACATTTCAAACACGACTTCCATTGAAGGATTTTTCAGGTCGATTGCCTCAACTGATTTCTCAACCTACGTAATACGTGACGCAAAAATGAAAAGAGGATGGTTTAAACCCTCCCTCGGACCGCAAATTTTGCGCCTCGTTGAGCACGAAAGAAAGTTATATTTTGATTCAACCCCCCCTTTTCAAACTGCTAAACGGTTGCTGAATAAGGCAGACAAATGCGAAACACGTGTAAAAAAAATACATGGAAATTTCTCTAAGCCTGACATTACGAACAAAACATGAAAGCTGTCACTTCAGCGGTAGTTGTTAACACAGGCCACTGATGGACGTATAGTAACCGATCATGAGGAACTGCTGACAATAAACCGCTTGGTTATTTATTCTAGAATACTAAACAAATGCACGCAGTCATTGTGGTCCTAACATTTTTTTAGTTGCGCGGGGGTTTAAATGAAATATTTCGTATTAGAAGAGAGCGTTCTTACTTCGAGAAAATCTGTAATCATTGAGATTTTTGAGCGAGTTTATTGCATTACAGAATCTTCCCCGGCTTTATTTTCGCAAAGAATTTCCGCATTCCCCATCAAATTAATTATGAGACTAACTGAAAGAATGGACAGTAGTCGAAATGATTTGATCACGTAAGTTATATCTTTGCCCTTGACGATCATAAATTATTACCCATTTTTGAAAACAAAAGCTTCGATATCATCATCCTTGACGACGACGCAAAACGTTTTCGATTGTAATTATAGGTAAAAAAATGTACGTTTATTTAGCTGTCCCGGAGAATTTCCGGCTCGCGTTGGAAGAAATTGCGGAGTCTCAATTGCTGCAATTAATGAGCGACCTTCGCGAACTTGGAAAAACGTGATTGAGAATTCCGTTAATCTTTCCGGGTTTCATCCTTTTCTGTTGCGATTAATTAATTCCGAACTTTTCCGCCTAAGTGACGTACACAAAGCGGGTCGTCATGACGACAAAACTCGTCAAGTACTCGACACTTGGACCCGACCGAATAAAATAGCGGCACGAATAGCGGAATTAATTCCCTGGTTCCGTGGGTGGATTATAATTGCGAGCCGCCCGTTTATAATTGCAGCGATTTCGACGCAAGTTTGATCCCTCTTGCTGATATTCTCGAATTATATGTGTACGATTGTGTGGTTTCATGCTTATTTTTTTTTTAAGGGAAGGGTTTTTTTAATCCAGTATTTTCTCCCGTGGCCCCAAAGACATTTATTGCTCCAACGAATTTTCTTTCTGGCCTTTCATAGTGCAATCAAATATTTTTCTGCTGTATATGACTGCATAAAATTGTACTGTACAGATATTGGAGATTCGGAAGTCTAATTCGGAGGCATCCGAAATTTTTTTTGACGGAGACATAGTTTTAAACCTGAAGGGACTTGATATTTGCATATTATGTGCAAAAGATCTTGTTGAAACGATCACCAAATGGCGGATGAGTGACCTTTTTGGGTCAAACACTTCTGGATAACTTCTGAATAACTGGATAAAAATTCTCTTGATATAAATATTCTTGACTGTGCTCGGTATTGTCTCTCTCATTTCCAAATCCATTTGAGTGTACAGCACTGTATTTTGAATTACCCTTCAATTTTTTTAGGGATTCATTCAAGCAAGAATGCATTTTTGAAGAATACGGAACGTGATGCATACCAGGATCACTTTTAGAATGCAAAGCATAATATCTGGCCTAAATGATATTTTAAATAAGATTGTATCTTGCATAGTCCTGACATTAAAGTAGAAGAACCTCACACGCCTTGAGTTGAAAGACTGCGTTTCCACACTTTTTGGGTATGCAATTGTAAATATATACATTCTAAGTATTTCAGGCGATCGTAAACGTTCAACTTTCTGAATTTCAGAAAGTTTTGGGGCCAGAAAACGCGAAAACTTTTCTCTTCCATATTCCGAAAACATTTCTTGATTTGAAATATTCCGAAGTTGAACCTGCAAATTTACTAAAATTTAAGCAAATTTTGTCATGAAAAAAGGTTGTCATTAAAAAAATAAATGTCTATGCAAGTTCAATAGTCACTCAGGCAGATGTGTCGATGCTGAAACTTATACTAGCTGTACTGTACATCTGCCGATCTCAATCAAGGCTGCCTTTCTTTGTATGCCCTCAACAGACCCAAATTCCAAGTTGATATTTACACAGAAGATTTTATTCTACTCTTGCAATTGAATATTTTATGGTGCAGGAATTGTGGAATTTTCCGCAAAAAAGAGATCGGCAGATTTCGGCGACGAAAAGCGCAAGGGATGGAACGCTGAATCACCAGCTGAGGAGTGGCTTAGTGTGTGTGTAGGGGTATTCTGAGGAACCAATGGAAAAGCAATGAAGATGCGATTTTCTTCGCCTCAGGATTTCCCGTTTCGCCATTGGACGAGTCGCCATGGTGTTTCTGGGGCAAGATACCGCCTCAAGATTCGGCTCTTGGGGTCTTCGAGGCGTTTGTGTTCGTTTTCTGCATGGCGCGAGCGAAATTGATGTTCGAATAAGCGCATACAATATTTTGCACATTCGAATATAAGGCAGCTGCGTTCCACTCTTATATAACCCAAATACTGCTAACGGGAATATGAAAACACATTATTATATCGAACTCCGCCGCATTCGCATATACGGAGAGAATTATATCTAAGAGGAAGGACTCTTTTTTTTTTTCGTTGTAAGCAATTTGATGGTCAGAAGCGTTTCATTGTTTTTCTCCCCACAGCTCGCACTACTGCTGTGTGTGTGTGTGATGCTTTATTCATCATGATCGGAAACTTTTTGTCTCCTTTACTTATTTCCACCCCGTCATATGTAAGGAAAATGAATAACCTTTGATCGCGAATTCGTTGTTCGCTGATCGCGTGATCGGCATCAGTCCGAATCCGCAATAAGCGGGCCGTGTCTTCATTAATTCAAAAGTCTGCACAAAAACTTGCGGCCGATTATTGTATCTAAATACAGATAAGCTCGTTCAATAATGGCAATCCCGCTGCCGGAAAATTGCCCATTTGCCGGTCATCAGCTCATCGTCTTTTTGCACTGCGATAATAAGCAGTGGAAGCCGTGCATTCAAACACACGTTGACGTGAAATATACAGGGTTCATTCAACAGGCTTACTATACAAGCAATTTTACTGTTGAAAATTCTTAAATTTTTGTAGAGCATTCAAATATAATCCTGCAGACTGCAGTTTCAATTTTCCGTTTTCGAATTACCCGGGGCACTGTTTTAAAATACATTCTCTTCCACGCCCGAAATCATGTGCTGAAATACAGTAATTACTGTCACAGGACCCGATTTACTGGTGCAAATCGTTTGAAAACAATTCCTTTCTGTCAAATAATTTTGACATAGAAACTGAAGAAGTCCCACATGAATAAAACGATGCACACCAAATCTTTGAAAAAGTCTGATGCATGAACTCTATGTTTCGACAGAAAAGTTCAGAATACAGCAGTATTCTGAAGTATCCGAACTGCGTGAATAAAAATTTATAACTGGAAATGTTTAAATTGATTTGAATGATATTGTTTTCTATAATTTTCCCAAAAATATAATCTGCCAAAGAACGCGAAAAGCAGCGCCGAAAAACAAAAGTTCAACGTTGTCGTAAAAACGCGAAAAACTTCTCTTCCTCAAATGTGTTCCATTAAATTTCAATTTGATTTAATTCAGGATGATTGTTTTTCTTAGCCAATCTTTGCTATCACACCGTTCAAGATTTTCAACGAGATGATACAATTTTGCGTGAATTTCAAATCTTTCTTGAACCCATAACTCATCATCAGTCGTCGAACGACACGATGAAGTATTTAAAATTCAGTAGATTCCTTCGATAAAACAATTCATAACAGATCCATTGCATTTTCTGCGACACTGTCCATAAAAATAGTGAACTAATGAAGTGCTTTCCTTTATATACGCATATATAAACAACGAAAAAAAGTCAAACCCCCTGTTCCTCCCCGCGGACTTCGGTTTTATGTGTTCGTGCAAATTGCACACGCATGAAACCCTGCAAATGTTGGCCGGAATGAGTCGCATCTGGCCTCGTTTGTAACTTCCATGCCGGTGGTCTCGTGGTATATCCCCACTGGGAATGAATAATTGATGCACTTTTCGGTCAATTTTGAGAGTTTGGAGTGGGGGGAGGGATCCGATGAGGTGTTTTGTTATTATTCGGACGATCCATGGAACAAATTCTTGCTGTTTCGCGTAAAACATGATCGCAAGTTCTGCGTTCTGCGCTGCTTCGTAAACGCTTTACTTTCATACTTTTCTTCATTTTTTTTGTTTAGAAAAATTCGTTTTTTTTTTAAAGTGGAAAGCGCGTTTAATTGATGACGTAGTTTCTTATTCCAGAAGAAAAGACGTCCAATCCCGATAAACCGAGAGCCATTTGCAATTTTTTTGCATTTTAAAAATTGGGTGTGCCCCAAAAAATGTGTGAATGATGGGAATATTCATTTCATATAAATAGCCTAAACGTTCCGAGGGATAAAAAATGAAGTCATCCAATATTTTTCTTCGAATTCGTTTGAAGATTTCATTACAAATGAAAACAAAGATGTATTGTCTACTACTGTACTTTTAATGGGTGCTTAACAACAATTTGTGATAATTCCTGTTGTGCATGTAAGGGTAACTCATTTATCAAGTTATCAATTTTACAGGTGTGAGAAGGGGTTAATTTTCATGAATGCACCTCAGAACCTGTCCTGAATAAAAACATTGGTGCGCTTTTCACAACAATAAGTAATTAGAATAAAAAAAACTAGGCTCTTTGAAAAATAACATTCTATCAAGCATATTTCGAAGAAAATTTAATTGACGATTATGAAGTCGTCCCTGTGAATTTAAGCTCAGAACAAAAGCATGATATTTCCTCCAAGAAATTTTTTGAACAACAGCCTTTTATAAATTTGTAGAACAGTTCTTACTTGAAAATTTGAAGCTGCATATTCCCTTATTGAAGCCTCGCAATCTTGTTGATTACTGTGCAGTATTTAAAAACAGTGAATCACTCTTTTCAAAAAGTAAAAATTAATGCCTGTTATGAGTGTGCAAGGAACTACTGTATTGCGGTATAATGTGCACAAGATTGCTAAGGTCAACAATTACGCTAATGAAGAGAACTGTGACCAAGTGTATAAGTCTTTGGGAACTTAAAGCGATGAGTAATCCATGGGATATGTTAATTTTTTAGAAAAGCTGCTGTAAAAAGGGTCACAGCAAACATTACAACCGACCTATACTGCTGATGATATCCAAAAATTGATTACTCTGTATAGTGCCCACCATTCCAGGATATATTGCGTTCAATTTTGAATAAAGTCCGAGAAGGGTTCGAACTAAAACATTATTTGCTTTCGATGGACGGATATAACGTACGCAAAAAAATTCCCTAATCAAAGTGCTTCGCTGCTCACTGAAATCAAAAGCGAAAACGTTTCCACGAATTCAGCTTTCACCTCATTGCATGCGATTTTCGTTCTCACTTTTTTTCTTCCTTCTTTTCAAAAATATAGTAAATCAAAGCTCGACTTCTCACTGCGTTAGACACACACACATAATGCATACGTAATGAAGCAAAATGTGGACACGTGTCTGAGAAATGGTGGCATGGTGCCACAAAGTCAGTTCACAAGCACCTATTTTAAGGGGGGAGTGGGGGAAATTACAGCATAAATGTGGCACCTCTTGTTGCAGGGTTGTTGCCTTTGGATCACGTGGCATTCACGTGTTGCTCAACACGCGCTTTTTTTTGTTGCCGAAACGCTTATTTTAGTTACCTTTACTCTAGCAAGAAATAACGAAATGAATGTTTGAAAATCTTTGCCGATTCTGATTCGAGAAAGCGTGATTTTATTTTGAGTTCTTTGGGAGATAAATTAAGTCGTCAAAAAGCTTTTTAAATCAAATTCAGATGAGGGACCCACGGAAAATTCGACATAGGGAAACCAGATTTTGTTTTTGTTGTGAAACCGAGAAAAAGTATTGGACGATGATATATATTTTATCTTCTGGACCTCGAAATGCTGGATTTGACAGGATGCTGAGCTTTGAGGCAAGAGTAAATATTCCTTATTGAGTCACCTCACTGTTTTTTTTTAAAGATTCAAGTTATACTTTTATTGCTTTCCTCTTTCCTGATTTCTCATGATGAAAGTTCTTCAGCATTTTTTTCTAGAAAAATACAGTGAGACCCCCAAGCAGATGCAGATGTAGTTGGTGCATCAAGAGTGTCCCTAAGTTGAATTGTCCCTAAGTTGAGTCTTGTTTTCCCATAGATTTACATTATATAATTTTTAATTGGTGTTTTATGAAAGAAATATTCTTCAGAATTCCATGAAAAAAATTGTTTGCCAGTTGAATGTGATTCAGTGAATATATTTTTAACTTGATACAAACATTTGGAGCATTGAATAGTGCATCTCTGTTCTGTACATTGAAATGCTGACATCTACAAAAATAAAATTCAAGTCACAAAGAGAGAAGGCAGTCCCTCTATGCAATAGGTAATTTCTTTATTAGCTGAACGGATGGGAAAATGATGGAAGAAATGAAAAATAATTTTTCTTGCAGAAATCTTAGGGTTGGAAATATCTGTTTCTTGCAATCAAGCCAAATAAAAGTCAATTTTTCTGAAATGTATTGACAATTTTATCCTGCAATGTCCTCATGTTGAGTCAGTGGCCATATGTTGGACCTTTTTTATGCCCTTTTTATTGAAAAATAAATATCCCTATGTTGAATTGTCCTCATGTTTAGGTATCTGCATGTGGGGGTCTTACTGCATATGAAGGAATTGTACTGTTTGGCACAGTAAAGCTTTAAGCGGGTAGCTCTATGCATTATTTAAAATAACAGCAATGTATAATTTCCGGATTTATTGAGAAAGAAAAATGAAAATGTTTGGCACTAATTTGGGTAAATTAAGGTTTCATGACGCATCATTTTTACTCAGGTTTTGGTACTATACCATGAGTTAACCACATATCCTCACATAAGACACGCTTCTTCATATTGAGCAATAAAATAAAGTAAAAACATATCCCTGTGCAAGACACATACCCCC
The DNA here is from genome assembly GCA_905338405.1 of Notodromas monacha. Lineage (NCBI taxonomy): Eukaryota > Metazoa > Arthropoda > Ostracoda > Podocopida > Cyprididae > Notodromas > Notodromas monacha. Next base: position 12,464 of record CAJPEX010004476.1, on the reverse strand, counting down.
ATATAAAGTACAGTATTTCTTTATTATGATTGAATTACATATTTTTTGTGATACTGTAGTTACTTTTTGCTCCACGCTCCGCAAGAACATTTGTCAACTGGGCATCAAAAAAGGAAAACTTCATCTTTTAAAAGCAAGTAGCCATAGCAAAACGTGATGATTTCTCCACTCATGTCAACATACATGCAATTATTTGTTTTAATAAGTGGGCTTGAAACGAATCCGTTATTCTCATGGCGAGAATCCCAGGCAAAGCATAATTCCTATAATTATACGCATACGTTTCCCGGCGCGTAATATTTCAGAACGAATCCGTCAAACTTTCACGTCCCAAGTATATTTTTTGCAGAGATCGAAGGGTAAAAAAAAAATGAATTCACACCTTGAAGTATCAAGCAAACGCATGTTGAAAAGAAAAAAAAAACCTTTTTGTCACGGAAAAAGAGTGGAGTGAATGTCGCGTGTCCGCAATCTTTAAATTACTGCCTCGGATTGTGTGTATATGTGTATAGACACACACGTGTCGACAGGCGCGGTTCTCATTCAAGTCGGTCCATTTTCCCAGTTGGCATTATTTATTAAAAACTGCGTCAAGGACCTCGTTTTCGTTCTCCCCTTTGTCACACACACACACACACACGAATGTAAACTGCTACAAAAATCTGATCGAAGCGGAAATTAATGTCTATAGTGACAAGGAAAAGCGCTTTGCGAAGAGAGACGCGCAATTAACTTTTCGGATCGCGCCTCGGAAAATGTATATCACACGAATTATATTGAAGGGGATTTATCAGAATGCGATGAAGAAAATTGATAACCCTGCGAAGTCGTCGTTCGTTCGTATCCATAATTTGGCACGCTGATAATTTAAAAAAATTCTGCAGCAATTATTAGATTTTTTTCGGGTCAATTCAGGCGTTTTTCATTCCAAAAAATTCAGTTACGTCTGTTCACAAGTCTACAATTTTTCCTTCTTCGTTACAATTTTCTGGAATGAGCCTAAAAATGAAGATCGACGAGCTTTTGTCTGAATTTTGACACCTCAGGCAAATATTTACATTATTAGCGTCCTTGTTTTCTCAAGTTATTAATCGATTTAAAAAAAATCATAGATTAAATTTCCCTTTTCGGCTAATTTACTGGTATTTCTCGAACAAAATGAGGAAAACACTTCTGTAAGATAATTCGCAAGTTTCAGTTGTAATTCTATTTTCGCAAAAAGAATCTGACGAACGAATTATCTATAAAAGCTGTCAGATTTATTTCTCTAAAATGTATGGCACATTTTAAAGCAGTTTTCAACATTAGAATCAGCAGTCTACTTTCTGCCCAGGAAAATCAGATATTCATCGCGAAAGAAAAACAAATGGTTTAGAATTATTTTAGGAGTGTGAATTCCTGCGGCATTTCTTCCTCATGCCATTCATGGTTTCATTTAAACTTTCGAGATCAATTATACGTCGTTATTTTTCTTTTAAAAATTTGGAAGCATGACGGAATCAAGTGCTTTATTCGGCGGAAGTAATGATGCAAAAAATTGAATAATGAGGCACCGGAGAGACAGACGAAAAAGATGCTTGTTGGTAATGAAGCCCATATAATTTCGCTTCGTCATGCTCAGTTTGAAGCATCTGGCGGATGATATCAAAAGTCGTCCTCAGTCGCCTTATTTCGATTCAAAGCAGATGCTCACCCATGTTTCGAGAGAGAAGTTACCCCAAAATCACAAACTTATATTCCGAGCATGTATAATTATACTTATTTCTTTTAAAACATTTTCATTTCTTTGTTTCTTCAAGCATATCACGTTCTCACAACTTATTTGATTTCAAATTTTCGCTTCGAAATGCGACTGGAATAAAATTAAATATTCTAAATGTTGTGAAAACTCTCCTTTTTGAGCTGGAAACTCACCGAAAACCCTTAAATAAATCGGTGAAAAAATATAGCCCTAGACGCGGACATATTTGTTGCATCAAGAGTGTTGTTAAGTTGAATTGTCCCTAAGTCAAGTCTTCTTTTCCCATAGACTTACATTACATAATTTATAATTGGTGTTTTATGGAAGAAATATTCTTCAGAATTCCATGGAAAAAAATTTTGCCACTTGAATTTGATTTAGTGAATATATCTTTTCAACCCAATAAAACATTTGGAGCATGGAATAGTATACCACTGTAAAGTTCATTGAAAAGTTGGCATTTGTAAAAATAACATCCAAGTCACAAAGAATGAAGGAAATCCCTCTGTGCTATATAGGTAATTTTTTTATTAGCTGGATGGATGGGTAAGTGATGGGAAAAGTACCAAAGAATTTTTCTGGCATAGATCTTAGGGTTGGAAATATATGTTCCTTGCAATTGAGCCTAATAAAAGACAATTTTCCTAAAATGTATTGGTAACTTTATCATGCAATGTCCTCATGTTGAGTCAGTGTCCATATGTTGGACCTTATTTATGATTTTTTCATTGAAAAATAAATGCCCCCATGTCAAATTGTCCCCATGTCAAGGTGTACGCATGTGGGGGTCTCACTGTACATTCTTTGGAATGTGTTTCAGGTATATTCGCAACTCTTGACAAACTGAAGAATAAATAACAAGAAAAATTTTCCTCTTTCTGAATAAAAATTTTTTTTTCCTTCCGCAAATGGTTCCACGGAATTTCAGCATGAAATCAGACCATATTCAATATTTCTCTTCCCACATAAGAAAAAAACCATGGAAGGAATCTCTCCCAACAGCAATGCTTTTGAACAAAATATTGTACATTCATTTGAAAAATCCAGGTCCTGAACGAGATGCGAATAAGCCCTTGTTAGTCGCTGTTTGTCCTCATTCAACTCGGGGAAAATCAGTCTTCATACATCACTTTTAGTCATCCTACCCCTAATTTTTTTATGTCCACCATATCACCGCGAATCCGTGTGAGTGTCCTGTCAAAATAAATCCCCGTAATTCGGAATTATAGAAATGATTTTTCAACTTGAGTTGGTTTTTTTTCCTGCTGCTTCCGCTCATCGACATTTGCATCATTTTTTTTTAACTTTGTCAGTCATGCGCTTTGTTCAGGAGTGCCTCGATTTAACGGATTTGATAATTTTCAAAGAAAATCTGTCTGAAGAGTCCATATAAACTGAGTAATTTGAAGCTACTGTACTTCGTTTGAAGCTACTTCACTGAAATTCTGTACTTCTGGTGGATTCTTGCAAAAATTAATACTGTACCATATTTACTCAAGTGTCACATGTCCTTTCATAAGATGCATCTCGATTTATCGCTAAAATTTTGGCAAAAATTATTTTCCTGCTTAAGACCTGCACTTCATTTATCAGTGGTTCTTTAACGTGGTCAAACCTCTTTGGGACAGGAAAAATGGGGAGTTTTTGAGTCAGGGAAATTTTTGCAGAAGGAAAAGGAAGAATTTGAGGCAGGTCAATGTAATCTTTGATTAATTGAGTAATAAAAAATATTCCCCAACCTTTTTGGGCCTGCGGACTGGCAAATTGCCATAAAAGTTTTTTTGGACCAACAAATTTCTCTAACATTTTCTGCGTACTGGCAAAGTTTCATAAAATTTTTGCAGACTTGAAAGTTTTTCTTGAAACTTACAAAAGACTTCACAGCAGGAGTTTCAGAAGTTTATGCTTTTTTTGTAAACATTATGAACCAATGAAAAAAACAGCAATATATAGCAGAGTGTCTTGAAAAAATTAGAAAGGTGGGCTTGAAAAAAAGGTTTCTCAGAATGAAAAAATGCAACTACTGTAATTCATTTCAGCTGGTGAAATTTTGTTTCAATTGTCATTATAGGAGAAAACCCAGCTTTTATCTTTTCATTAAATAATTTCCACTGTCATTGTGTATCCGAAATTTCAGAAAAAATAATAAAATACTTCATGGCTACATACCTCAATACATTATGCAGCAGAAAATTTCCTGCGGACCGGCGGCGGTCCGCGGACCACGGACCACAGGTTGGGGAACACTGAGTTAAAATATCTTTCCCGCGAGGGGTTCATTTTCCAGGGGACAGAATACAGCTGATCATTCAGCAGATTTATGAAACTAACTCAAGCGTACGCGCAGACAAACACGTGTTTTATTAGTTTTTCTCCCCTCGCCTCTCGTGCATTTATGTACAAAAAATTGAACAAAAAAATGTCGAGTAAGAGGAGAGAGAAAAAAAAACCAGTGGTCGACAGCAGATACTGATGGCGGGGAGAGTACGCATATGGTAAAGTTTTAGGGACAGCGGGGAAAATAAAATCACCACTTATTTTCGGATGTACGGAAAATACGAAATTTCATCGCGTTCTGCGGAATGAATGACATACTGTATTTGGTTTCCACCTTGAAGACGCAATTATATATATGCACCATGAAATAAATTTATTTCTCTGCTTAATTTTGTTCATTATTTATTCAACACTAAAATTCTGAATAACTGCGGAGTTCGCATATTCTAGTGCGGTAGTATTTTCAATCTATACTTTAATTAGCTTTGAAAGTTTGTGCCATTGAAAGTATGCAAATCGTGTTGCTCTCAACCATTAATTAATCAATAATCACTGCTGGTGAAAAGAGAGTGGACTTTGCGGGATTTCATCAAAAACAATTCTAAGTATGTGTTTTTCCCTTATTTTAATTTTGTCAAATTGAATTGAATTGAATTGGAAGATTTATTTTCTGCTTTTCAGCATTCACAAGGTTCACACATCAACATTCCCACATCCAAAACTCCCTCCCAACCAAAATCCTTCCAAATTGGCATTGAATCACTTCAAAAAGGGGATAAAGAGAAGTGAGTTGTATGTGGATACCAAAATAAAAGAAAATGCATCCCACAATGTACATCCTCACAACTGGTGTGAATGCCTTTATACACCCCCTTCCTTCACTGATAATAAAAAGCAAAATATCAGTAATAAGAATTGCAACCCAATTACTGGACCAAATTTACAGTACAATAAGGTCTTCAGCCTGTTCCCAGATACGGTTTAGTTGAATAATTAATTTGGAGATAATCTTTGATCTTTTTCAAATAATTCTTAAAGTTTTAAAACTATTTGCCATTAAAAGCAGGCATTATAGGGACACAAAGCAAAACATGATGGAATCCTTTTGATGGGATGCAGTCAGAAAATTAAGACAGAGGTTAATGAGATAAAATACAGTATAGAGTAAATACTGTTCAAAATTCCTTTCAAAGAATTTCGAGCTTGAAATAACCCTGATTTTTTTTTCCTGCGCTTCCTTCCGTTTTCTTTGATTCATTAAACCGTTCATCTTCAGATTAAAATATTTTTTTAAATCGTCTACCATTAAAACCGTGAAAGGACAAAATGCAGTACAGTAGTAGAAAATTGCTGAGAAGGGTTCTCATTTACTGGATATATGCGTGCGAATTCGCTGTCACTTTTGTGCCATTCCATTGAATTAATGCCGAGCCGGAAGTCATATACTGTACATTATCTTCACGGTCATGCGTTTTGTTTGCTTCCTTTCATGCATTGCATTTTTTTGACCTCTCTAAAACATTAAAAATGTTCGATCCTCCATATATGAAACCCTTGACACACGGAAAAAGTTGATGAGATTTCAGAAAATTATATGAAAGCGTTAAAAAATTGGGGTTTTCTTGGGGGAAATATTTCTTGTTCGTTCATTTTGTTTCATTTTCATAATCATATTATATTAATCTTATCTTTCACCTTCTTTTATTTCCCCCAGAAAATTGACTATACCAGCGACAACTTTTTGCTTGAATTTTTTTTATTTTTTTTACAATTTCATGGGGAGTAAAGCGCGAGGACGCATTGAAGGCATCGAGAGCCGCTATGCGATACTCACGTCCGTAATACATTGATTGTACAACCGAAATATACCCGAGATTTTTTTTATTTTCCTTTCCATTCATTCAATAATTTTTATTGGTCTTCTCTTCTGGCCTTCTCCATGTCGGGAGACCCCCGGTAAAAAACGATTAGCGACGCATGATGATGCCTAGGAACATATACGACGAGGGTTCTGGGATTGATGAAAGGGAAGCCGGTTGGTCGGGTTTCCCTGTCATCGTGACAGATGTTGCTTGGGATAGCATGGGGCTCTCTTTCTCATTTGCTGCTCGGATGCCAAAATGGTTGACGATAGGAAACGAGAAACAAGTTTGAGACACGTTTTTTAAAATTGTGTTTTTGTGGGTGGAGAATCGCTGAATTTTTCTGGTCTATGAATGCAGCACTTTTCACTGCAGAAAAATGGGACTGAGTTGGGCGAAAATTGAGATACAATGGGCTCCTTGCGCAAAAAAAAAAGAGAGACTTGAATGAAGAACACACACAAAAAAACTAGTCATTAGAACATTTCTGCACATGAGGAAAAATTACATGCATACTTTTTTGTTGAGCCATATGAATATCCTTGGAATACAAATTAAGTACTGCTAAAAGCTTAACTCACCCTACTGAGGGATCTTTGCTGTTACAGTATTATGGATTAAAACATTTTGCAAGGATGAATAGTTTCATGTGGGGGGACCCACTGTATTTTTCTCTTTGTTAACTCAAACCACACTCAGTTAAAATAAACTTGATCTGGGTCTTGGCTAGGAAATGCCCCAGTTGAAAAATATTGTAGGCTACAAATACAGGTGGCACCTTGCAATCCTGCAATTACCATATTTACTCAAGTACCATGCGCACCTTTTTTCTCAAATTTCAGAAGAAATAAGGGGTGTTTGTCATAAGCAGGTACACATTTTTCAAGAAGTTTTAGAAAGTTCTATGTGCATTATTCATAATCATAACGGAGAAATTTGGAAAAAAGTGACAAGAAAACTTTTTTGTACTGAAAAAGTTGAAAATTGGTCAGATGTTTGTTAAATTCATGTCTATCAGATTTTTGTTAAATTCATGTCTAAAGTCAAACTTTTTGTTTTGTCTATTTTCAAAATTTTGTGGTTTTAGATTTACTAAAAATTGGGGTGCAAGTCATACTTGGGGATAAGATTTTAGCCAAAATGCCAACTGAAAAAACCCTGTGCACGCCTTACTCAAGGGTGCATGGTACTCGAGTAAATACAGTAGATCGTTGAATTTGCAGGGAGGTTGACTTGCAATTGGACCCATGCCCCACAATTTGACCTGCTTTGGCCACTTTGTTTGCATTTTTGTACCACTATTTTTGAATTTCACAAATTGTCTTGTAATTTGACTGCTTTGCAATTTGACCCATTAGTTTGGCAATGGATTTTAGGTGCAAATTGCAGGGTACCACTTGCTTGTACTTTACAGTATATTGTTTTTACCTTGTCTGCCCTGCCGGCTAACAAACGCTAATCCAACTAGTAAAATTGGGCCAAAAGTTTTCTTGAAAGAAAACCATTGAAAATGTTTCTTAAAAATCTAGCTGACAAGCTTTCCAGCTAAAAAAAATATATATTCTTGGAATGCACTGTGTTTGCTGGACAAGATCACACTGCATACTGAAATCCTGCTTGGTTCCAGAATTTCAAATCTCTAGAAAACAACATTATCTCAGTCTGCCTGATTTAAAATGTTTTCTTTCCTACACACAGAACTTACACACCTCAAATTTTATTCTGCATTAGGGCTTTTATCCTGGGGATACACCTGGGTACCCAGGGAATGGAAGACCAATACGTTTGTAAAATAATGCTTTTCAGAAGGGAGTAAATGACTAATTGAGCAACATTCACATAATGTATATACTGTAACTTTAATAACATCATACTGCTAACTCATTAATCTAGCATTTCGAGGTCTAGCAGATGACAATTTTTCAAAGGAATATTGTGGCAACAATTTTTCATGGAAAAAATGCTGGTTTCCCTACCTCAAAAATGCCACAATCAATTTTTTTCAGTTATAGTACTCAGAATTTGACTGAGAGAGATCCAACTGTGGTTGATAAGCTACAGTGCAGATTAAAACATATATATATGACAGACATTCAAAAATCTATCACAGATTGGTGTTGAATTTGATACCTATGAACATTATTGTATATGAAAGATAACAGAAACCCTTCAATGAATATTTTTAGGCAATGAAACCGAAAACAACATTTGAAGTTCAACCTGCTAAAATCATTGCAAAGCAACCCCCCCCCCCCCCCCCAATCTTGTGTGACAACATGCTGTTAGCTCCACAAAAAATTCAGAAAAGTTCTTCAGTAATTTTGAGATAATAACGGACTCTGAGGTTACAAGAGCATCATTATCCCAAATAAGTACCGCAATCCCAAAAGCACACAAAACACGACGTGATTGCATCGAATGAATAAAAGACCAACATTTTCAGCTTTCAAAAACATCCATGCATTTCGTATGATCGGATGAGATCATTTTTATCCATTCCGGAACTCAATCGAAGTTCAAACGCGATTCAAAAAAAAAATGCGTGTGTCAATTGCTGATCGTTTGTATTAAAAGGTCCGTTAAGCCTTTGGTATTTGTGTCGATATAACCGAGACCAATAACGCGTTGATCAAGAAATCGTATTCATGATTCAAATATCTCTTCCGTTGTTTGTTCGACACGATAAAAAAAACGGAACATTTTTCTTTGAAACAATGAGCAAAAACACTTTTCATGCAGAAGAAGATTTCGCATCATAGAAATGAATAAGAGAAGATAGAAAACAACGTAACACGTCGCGGACAATTTTCGACTGCGATCACAAGTGCACCAAAAATCGGAAATTGAAAGTTATCTTTTGTTAAATTTAAAAACGCTATACTATTGGTGTCACCGAAAAATCGATGAAAACTTTGACCGGGGGAGCAAGAAAAAAAAATGAACGAAATCGAAATGAAAATTTAATTTACGGCAAATCGCTATTTCCGCAACAATGACCAGTCGCTAAATGATGAGGCGAGGACGATTTCCCGTCGGAGGATCCATCGCCATCGACGTCGATTTGCACCTGTGTCATCCTTCCATCACTGTCGAACACGTTCTCGGTGTCGACTGAAATTGCCGCTGAATTGTGACAGGCATTTTCTGTCTCGTTGGCCGAGGATTGACGGGACTTTTTCGGCGTGCACGTCCTCAAGCAACGACACCTTGAACAATATTTGCATCATTTATTTTCTCTCAAAATGTGAAACCCGGGATTTTGTTGAAAAACGTTGTTCAACAAACTCTTGAAATTCAATGAAAAGACTTTTTCCAAATTCTTAGAGGTTCAAGATAATCTGTTAATTATGATTTATCATCAAAGATTCTCTCCAAACTGTTTAATCAACTTAACCATATCTGGGAGCATCAGGTTGAACGTGCTTTAATTTGGGGTTTTAGTGATTTCTTTATGCTGCAATTGGTATTATTCATATTTTTTTTTGTGAATAGGGCAGGGAAGGAATTTTATGTATTTATATCAGAATGTACTGGGAAATCAAACCAAAATATCTTTCATCCGATAGGCATCGGTATTTTGAGAAAAACAAAATTCGAAATCCGTTTAAATTTGAGACCTTTTTTTTCTGGAATTTTTTGAAAAATACTCACTTGTGTTTATTTTCTGGAGCCTCTTCTTTCTTGTACTTGACGCGTCGGTTTTGGAACCATATTTTGACCTGCTTTTCAGTGAGATTCAGATAGTTCGCGATTTCTATTCTTCGCAATCGAGAAAGGTACATGTTTGACAAAAATTCTCTCTCGAGTTCCAGAAGTTGAGTTGATGTGAAGGCTGTTCGAATCCGCTTCGGGTCCTTTCCTGTTGGGCTACCACCTGGATCCAAAAACGACTCGGTATTTTTGCCAGCTGTTGAAAAAAAAATAGGATCACGTTGTTATGTTGTTGAAATTTGTGAATGCGATAATGGACGGCTAATTAGATGGATCTCCGAAAACGTTTTCAAGTGTGATTCCGAACTGCTGAAACAAAGGGCTATGTGCAGTATTGAAGTACACGCGAAGATTGATTCCGATAAAATTTCTCGGACAAAGCAAACGTCATGTTTAAAAAAAAATTGAAAAAACTCAGGTTTCTCAAGAAAGCTGCAACATTTTTTATGCTAATTGCGTGAGAATGAATTACAGTTCAAGACAAACATACAGCATGCAATCGCTTCAATGAAGGGATCATACATTTTGCCTCTGGTTTTCATCCAATGCTTTTTATACAGTATTTCGGATTTTGAATATTTTCAAGGCATGTCTGAAATGCTTGGAATCAAGAAAAAAAATACTGTATAGCAAGCACCTTTCTCGTTAGACTCACTTCTCATTGAACAAAATTCCTGTTTGATTCTATTCAAGATACTGTACGTTGAATATTCATAGAGCTAAAGTGTTAGCTTATTTACTGATCACAAAAACCTCAATGTTCAATTTGAGTAGTCTTGATCGTTACTGAAGCCAAAGAAAAATTTGAATTGCAACATGTCTTGGGGGAATTAAAAAAAAAGAGAAAAAATGCCATGCATTGCGAACTGTTGTTCCTGGGACAGTTCAGCATTGTAGTGTTGCCAGGGAGAGAATTTTGACACTCCTCTTCTATTTCTCCAGTTTCTGCTGTTCTTAAAGGATCATCTTTAATATTTATTTAATCTACTCGATTTAAGGTATTTCCTGCTGTGAACTTTGACTTTACTTCAGGAACCGCTTTTGTGTCACTTCCGTTTTTCGTAATTTATTATTATTATTTCTTTTTAGAAATAAGTCATCATGGAATTTCAAAGGAGATATCACGTTATTGAATCAAGTCTAAAATTTGTAGAAATAATAACTGTGCTGCTAAATTCCAAATTAAAGAGGAAGACAATTGCCAAAAATTTACCCAAGATCCCCAACCAAGGGCGAAAAAGCATGGAATGAATTTATAAACAATTTTTCCGATTTCATCCGTGGTTTGCTGTGTTGTGTCACAAGAACGGATGATTTTTCCCCGCTTCAAATTTCATGGGAAACCATGCTAGATTTCCAAACTTTCTCCAGAATGGATGACCGTTTTCAACCAAGGGTCTTTTGGCACCAAGATGATGACATAACCCACCTTTGTGGTTTCCACTTCCCCCACACTCATATAAAATCCATTTTTACTTTTTGGGGTTAAGACTTTTGAACCAATTGTCATCGTTTTTTATGGTTCATGGTCCAGGGCATATTTGAGTCCTTTAAAGGTAATGGGAATACTGCACTTGCTTTGAATAAGAAGTGAATACAGTGAGGCCCCCACAAGTGGACACCTTGATATGCAGACAATTCAACATACTGGCACTTATTTTTCAATAAAAAAGGCATTAAAAAGGCCCAACGTATGGGCACTGACTCAAGATGTGAACGTTGCATGATAAAAGTGCCAATAAATTTCAGGAAAATTGATTTCTAGTAGGCTTAATTGCAAGAAACAGATATTTCCAACCCTGAGATCCATGCAAGCAATTTTTTTGCAATTTCTCCCATCATTTTCCCATCCATTCAGCTAATTAAAAAAATTACCAATAACATAGAGGGACTTACTTCTCTCTTTGTGACTTAAATGTTATTTTTACAAATGCCAACATTTCAATGTACTGTACAGAGGTACACTATTCATTGCTCCAAATGTTCTTATTGAGTTGAAAATGTATTCACTAAATAAAATCAAGTGGCAAACCATTTTTTCATGGAATTCTGAAGAATATTTCTTCAATTGAACACCAATTAAAAATAATATAATGTAAGTCTATATAGGAAAACAAGACTCAACTCAGGAACATTTTGACTTGGGGACACTCTTGATATGCGCAAATAATGTCCACATCTGGGGGTCTCACTGTAAATGCAGGCATAAAAGATTGCAAATGTTCTCAAACATCTAAAAATGTAGAATTTTTGCATTCTGCCAAAGAAAAGCAAATTTTTTTTACTGATGAATGCTTCTGAAATGACCACATCCCATGGCTTATTTTCAGGGAGGCAAATAAAAATGTTCAACTGCTCATGACAAAGACGAATAAAGTACAGTGAGACCCCCACATGCGGATGCCTTGACCTGCAGACAATTTGACCTAGGGACACTTGTTTTAACATGAAAAAATCACAAAAAAGTCCCAACATGAGGACATTGATTCAACATAGGGACATTTTGCGATAAAATTACAAATACATTTCAGGCAAAATTACAAGAAACAGATGTTTCCAACCCTAAAATTTAAGTAAGAAAAGTTCTTGCGCATTTCTCTCACCAATTTACCATCTATTTAGCTAATTTAAAATAATTACCTCCAGCTTAGAGAGACTTCCTTCTCTCTTTTTCACTTGAATTTTATTTTTACAGAAAATGCCAACACTTCTATGTATTGAACAGATGAGGTATCAGTATTCAATTCCCGAAATGTTCATAGTGTGTTGAAATACATTGATTGAATCAGTTAAAACTGGGAGACAATTTTTATTTTCATGGAATTAGGGTGAGTATTTTGTACATGAAACACCAATTAAAAATTATATAATGT